>JBAMIE010065163.1:0-17662 GCA_037177295.1 Kaempferia parviflora
CAGCAACTGATCAAAGGGCTCAACTTTGACTCCATCTGCTTCCCAGCCGCATCAGCCGGAGGTCTCTCAGCAGTAGTAGCGCCGCCACAATCGATCTCTGCAACAGGGGGCACGGTGCATGCAAACATTAGACGACCAAGCCATGAAGAAATGGCAGAGAACACAAAGGCAATTATACAAGCTCCTTCAGCTCTTGTTTTAGGCTCTAATTGCCTGGAGAGAAGGAACGGCAAGTCGAAGAAGGTGGATGGTGTTCCGTCCAAGAACCTCATGGCTGAAAGGAGGAGGAGGAAGAGGCTCAATGACAGGCTCTCCATGCTCAGATCTGTCGTCCCCAAGATTAGCAAGGTAGAGCTAGCACAGTAATTGGTTATTATTATTTTTGAGTGTTGATTTAGATTTCTGTTCGTCTGTCTGTCTTAGTAGATGGACAGGACAGCCATTCTGGCGGACACCATTGACTACATGAAAGAGCTGTTGGAGAAGCTCAGGGACTTGCAAGCAGATGCAGATGTTGATCCGAACCAAGCAAATAATCTTTTGGGCTTGGGCATGGGCATATTGCAGTTCAACAACTCCAACATCCAAGTGCCTTCATCAAACTCCCCAAAGGCACGCATCAAATTAAAAGCAATATTAATTAATGGCCAGCTTATAAGTACTCCTAGCTAGTTACTACATTTTGATGCAGTTTGAGGTAGAAAGGAGAAATGCAGACACCAGAATAGGGATTTGCTGTGGCATGAAGCCGGGGCTGTTGGTGTCCACGCTGAGCACAATGGAGGCATTGGGGTTGGAGGTAGAGCAGTGTGTTGTGAGCTGCTTCAGTGAATTTGGCATGCATGCTTCTTGCTCTGATCATGTATGAACTAGGAAGCTAATTACAAATCCGAGCTAGCTGATATTGTTAATTATTATTTTAAAATTTGCTTTTGGATGATTAATTCATTTCATTTCATGGCTCGCTCGCTTGTGAATGATAGGACAATGGGAACAGGGAAAAAAGATTCAGCTCTGAGGATATTAAGCAAGAGCTTTTCAGGGCAGCAGGCTGTGGAAGAGAGTTTTGATTGAGACAAGGACAAGACAGAAATTTGTATTATTGTCGAAGAAGAGGCACTGTATCTTCAGCAAAGATGTGTCCTTGATTTGTTAATCAGAAGCTAAGCTATACATGTGCCAATGACTTTCCTGATTCAATGAAGTTATTTTCCACTACTAAAGAAGTAATTGAGGTTTTACATCTTGTTGAAAAGTGGTCTCTAGCCAAGGTACTTATTAATTAGAATTATTATTTACACACAAAATTAAGGGTTTTTTTCAATAAACAAGAGAAACTAATTATTATTATTATTTTGATTATATTGATATTCTGGAAAAAAAAACACTCAATGATCTAATTAATATTCTTTTGGATTTTCTTTTAAGCCAATTTGAATATTATATTTTTTCGATGGAATTATTAATTTATAATATGGTAAAATTATAAAAAAATGGCACTCTTTTCCCACCTCTTCTTCCTCCAGTTTCACCTAAATATATATATAAAATATTACTGTGTGCTGTTTAATTATTTCTGGGATTAGATGCGACCAAACACCCACTCGACCGTCCCCGACCCCAGCGCGTCTCTAATCCCTAATTCATCTTCCTCCCTCTCTTCCCAATTGATCGCTCACAGAAATCGCACACGACGGCCGTCGACCTGCGATGGTGGATGGCACGCGGATCTGCCACGGTGATTGCTTCCTTCTGTTCTCCTCCTTTGCTCTCCGCTTTCTCTACTCTTCTTTATAATTTCTTTCTTGCTTGATGTCCTAAATGGAGATGTGAACAAAGCTGGAACTTTTTGTCGTCCTGTTGAAAAAAATTGAACCTTTCTGTCCTTATCTTCGTTCTCTTGGCTGAATTAATGCATCTTTAAATTAGTTTTTCTCGGAATTGGTTTTAATTTCCTTGCAATGTATCTTGTGCATCTGCGCTTAAATTAGGTTAACGTTCTGCTAGTTTTTTGTTTGTGTATATACCTAATTTCCCCAGTCAGTGTACAATATCTGCTCCCGAGTAGAGCAAATGTTTGTCATGCAATGCCCGGAACGCGTGCTTATCAGTATCAAGAGTAAGTTCAAGGTACTTGCCTTGATGCAAACTAGCTGGTAGCTTGGGGCTCGGGGCTCCCATCCTCTGCCGAGCAAATGTTCGTCCACATGTTTTCTGTGTTTATGAACAAACAACTCCAAGGTACTTGCTTTGATGCAAAGCTAGCTTGTAGCTTGCTGTCTCGTGTCTTCCTTCTCCCTTGCCAAGTCTTATATTCATATTTCATGTCCATGACCTGCCGTTTCCTAATAATTTTGTTGAAATACACACTGTTGTCTTTGGTTATGATGAAACAACTCCAAGTTTCTTCCTCTGAAGCATGATTTGACGTTACTTAAGTTTTCAACAGTTCTGACTTCTTAAATGATCCAGTGTTATGTAGTGAAAGTATAAGCAGAACGAAGCTTAAATAATTTGTCTCGTTGATCAAAGTATTTATATATAAGACCACCGAAAATGGTCAAAAATTTGAAAACAGATAAATAAAATATTTTCTGAAAATACCAAATTATTAATAATAGATAGTATAAATAATAAAACTATATTATTTGATTTTGTTTGATAGAATCATATATGTCACTGCCATTTAATAAAGATTACTTTTGAGGACTAAATATGGAAATATAGAGGACTAAATATGGAGGAGGAGGATAAAGAATAATTCTATCCAAGATTAAGGGAAAAGCAACCCTAGGGAGCAAGATAAAAAGAGTGATTGTATCTAAGGTTAAGAGAAAAAAATAATCCTTATGTCTTGATATTTTGAATTAGCCAAAACTACTGAGGGAACAGATATAAGGCTCTTGAGATATGGAGAATCTATTCCTTGTGCTTCATATGAAATTTTCGTGCACAATTTAACATTCTTTTCTTCATATCTTACGGAGAGAAGGACATAGGTAATTATATGCTTGGAATTTTGAATCTCTTGATACAGAACAACCAAGTCTTATCCTGCTAGGTGGGGTCAGCTTTGAAGTTCTTGATACCTGGCAGCAAAATGCAAACAATTTGATACAAAAATTTGAGGCCAATATTTTCCGCATCACATGATGTATGAATCTTATAAATGTTTACAACTGATTATTCTTTTATTATGCTCTGCGGGAAAATAATATTTTTTGGTGTATTGTTGCATTAATTTGTACTTACTACTTGTATCAAAATTCTTTTTGTTGTTTGTTCATTTCAGGAAGGAACCTGGCTATTTCAATGACTCATGAATATTGATAAAATTAAAAAAAATCCTGTATATTCTGTTTATTGAGTACAGATGAATGTTGCTCACAGTAGGTTGTCACTGCACTTATTCTGTGAGATTGTGGAAGGTGGTGAAAACTTGTAGTTGGTCTCTTATCTGTCGAAATGCCAGGCTTACCTTTGGCAGTTCGAGATACCATGTAAGCCTAACTAAAGAAAGATTTTTATAATAATTTTGCTAGATCTTGCAAGCTCTAATCTTGATTTTTAATTTTTACCAATTTTTTAAAACTAATTTATGTCTGCATGTATATTACGAAGAGCAACCTTTCCATGCCAATTACTTTTGTAGGAATCATGGTTTCAGTTGTAGCCATTCAAGGACTAACCAGATGTGCCGTCAGCAGTCTCGAGTTCGCTTGACTACCGAAGAGCAACTAGCAGCTGAAGAAAGTCTTTCTGTATACTGTAAACCAGTTGAACTTTACAATATACTTCAACGTAGGGCAATTCAAAATGTAAGCGCATGATCTTTGTTTTCTTTTTATTTAGTTGGACTTTGTGGATAAGCTCTTCCGTGTAGATGTATATTATAAACTAGGTATTTTTAAGCCTGTTTATATGAAAAATTTCTGAAATGCTAACAGTTTTGTTTCCATTATCTCCCAGCCTTCATTTCTGCAGAGATCGTTGCTGTACAAGATACATGCTAAGCACAAAAGGAGGTTCTTATTCTCTGATATAGTAATTTCCCATTTAGGAGTAGACATGGGTTTTTGTAATAATCCTCGCTATGCAATAGTTGTGGTTGCTTTCCATATCATTGATAGACTAGTTGTTTTGAAGCTGTTTGAACTACAAAAACTGATCTTGTGGCTCTTGTCTAGATTGTTTCTATACAACAACAACCAAGTCTTATCCCACTAGGTGGGGTTGGCTATATGGATCCTTTTACGCCATTGAGCTCTATCTCCTACTATATCATCATCTATACTTAAATAAATTTTATCTTGTTTTATTGTTGCTAACCAAGTTTTTTTGATCTTCCTCATTTGATATGTTTGTTTGTCATAGTTCACATCGCCTAACTTGAGCATTTATTGATCGTCTAAGTACATGCATGTACGTAAACATGTCTCTCAGAGTTTTCCCTCAATAAATGCAACTCTGTCTCTCTAATGCTCTCATTTCTTATTCTGTCAATCGTCGTATGTCCACACATCCACTTTAATATCCTAATCTCTGCTAACATAGCAGGTCTAACTGCGATTTTATAGAACTTTCCTTTAAATTTTAAAGGTACTTTACAATTACATAAAACACCCGAAGCTCTTCTCCATTTTAACTATCTTGCTTGTATTCAAGACATCTTTCTCAATCCCTCTATCGTTTTGTAAAAATAATTCTAAATACTTAAAACTCTCAGTGGGACAATTCATCATCTCATATTTTAACAATTATCTCATTACGTCTAATATTGTTAAATTTAAATTCTATATATTTTGTTTTTATTCTACTAAGCCTAAAACCTTTCCCTTCTAGTACTTTCTCTAGTTTAGCATTTACTCTTTCACGTGTTTCATCTACCAAAATAATATCTTCTGGAAACAATATGCATTAGAGTATTGTCTTGAATGTGTGTAGTGAGTTCGTTCATAATTAGTGTAAAATATAGCTAATGTTTGATGTAATCTTATATTTATTGGAAATGCTTCAGTTATTCCGCCTAAAGTCTTTACTCCGTACATATCTTGAATTAGTTCAATATATGTTACGCTAACACCTCTCTTTTCTAAAATTCTCCATATAATTTCTCTTGGGACTCTATTATAAGTTTTTTCTAAGTTAATAAATACAATGTGTAGATCTTATTTATGCTCCCGATATTTTTCAATTAGTTGTCTAAGAAGATTTAGTTGTCTAAGAAGATGTATAACTTCTATTGTCGACCATCCAAGCATGAATCCAAATTGATTTTCGGTCACCGTAGTCTCCTTAATATTTTTTCTATTACTTTTTCTCAAATTTTCATAGTATGACTTATTAGTTTAATACCACTATACTTTACACAATTTTGTATGTCTCTCTTATTTTTATAGAAGAGAACTAAAGTACTTATCCTCCATTGATCATCCATTTTTTTTTTTTTGTTTTCAATATCATGTTAACTAATTTTGTAAGTTATTTAATACCTTGTTTCCCTGCACATAATATCGTCTGGCCGACTTTTCTATTGTACATCCTATTTAACGCTTGTTCTACTTTTGAAGTTTGAATTCTATGATAATAATTTAAATTTCTATACTCATCTGAATTACTTAAATTACCTAAGTTAAGTTGGTCACCTAAACCTTGATTCAAAAATTGATGAAAATAACTTTTCCACCTCTCTTTTATTTCTCCATTGTCTACTATAGACCCCATTATATTCATTTTGAATACATTTTATTTTGTTAAGATTTTTGGTTTTCCTTTCTCCCACTTTAGCTATTCTATAAATGTCCTTTTCCCCTTATTTTGTATCTAATTTTTGATATAGTCGTTCAAAAGTTTCATTTTTTGCTTCATTCACTACTTTCTTAGCCTCTTTTTTGCTATTGTATATTTTTTTTAAAGTTTTCTTCATTCTTACAAATATATAATTTCTTTTCGTTTTTTCCTTCATTTTCTCTTGTACTTTTTCATTCCACCACCTAGATTCTTTACTTACTAGTTATATCTCTTTAACTTACCGAGTACACTCTTAGCTACTATTTTCAACTTTGATACCATCTTATCTCATGTCATATTAGAGTCATCGTATATTTCACCTAATACTTGTATTCTTACTTTCTCCTTAAATATATTTTGCTTCCCATCATTTATCGTCCATCACTTAATTCTAGGAGTCGTATATATTTTCTTTCTATTGATATTGAGGTTTATATCCAACCCTCTTAACCTATGCTGGGTAGTTAAACTTTCTAAGAGGTAACCTTGCAATATCTACAAATCTTTCTATACCTTTTTCTCATCGTAAGAAAGTCAATTTGCGATTTATTATTCTCACTTTTGAACGTGACTAAATATCCTTCTCTCTCTTTTTTTTTTTTAAAACGTATTAGCTAATATAAGGTCATATGCTATTGCAAAATCTATTATAGTTTTTCCTTCTTTATATTTTGTTTCAAACCCATAACCTTCTGTACACCCTCTTATATTCCTCATTTTTCATTTCGACATGCCCATTAAGATCACCACTTATTAACATTATTACATTTGGGGGAATATTTTGTAATACTTTATCTAAGTCGTACCAAAACTTTGATTTGATAGTTTTATCTAATCGTACTTTCAGTGCATATACGATAATTATGTTCATAGTTTCTTTCGTCACTATTATCGTAAGAGCTATAATTTTATCTTATTTTCTAATTATTCATACAACTTTATCCTTTAACGAACTATCTACAACAATACTACTCAATTTCTTGTTTTACTCTTATTTATGTACCATAACTTAAAATCCGAGTTCTCTATCATCTTTGGCTTCTCGCCTATCCATTTTGTCTCTTGTATGCACAAAATACTAATTCTTCTCGTAATCCTACTAACTCCATTGATTTACTAGTGAGGGTCCTATGATCCATGCTCCAAATCTTAGACTATTAGTTTTCCTATTCTATTTGTTTTTATCTAACCTATGGTATGAGAACTTTTGCCTATTTAACACTACGCTCAAGTTCTCATGGAGATGTAGCGGTCCTTGCCGATACGTTATAGTCGGACCCTGCTACGTGAATTCTTGCATATTTAGCACTAGACCCTAGTTCTAGAGATGTAGCGGTCCTTGCCGAGATATTATAGTCGGACCTTTGCATCAAGTTCCTTCCGGAGACAACCTAGCATTAGCACAATAGTTTAATGGATCCATTCATTGAATACTTACCATAGTCTAGATTGTTTCTATAACAGCTGAAAACATATTCGATTGATCATTATGAGCATTCCCATTTCTAATTTGATATAATGCTAAATCTTCATTTCCTTAGATTGGGCTTCCATGCCGGTGAATGTTAACTTTTATTGTGTTTATCATTTATATTGAAACTTTTTTTTTTCTTTGCACTGGCATTACACATGTTGAACTCCTTTGGGAACTGACTACTATAATTGCAATTTTTTAATACCACTATTGAGTTTTTTTTATTGTATTTTTGATTTGGTATGCTAATTAAATGGTTGAAGCATATTTTAATTCACTCTTAACATTTACTTACACAGATTTCTTCTCTCATGTAGAATACAAATAACCATTTCTCTGATTGGAAGTCTGAATGCTGAGATAGAACCACAGCTTGTGTTCCCTCTCTATGTACTATTAGCTAGACCTATTGCTGATACATTAGTTGCAGAGGTATATAAGCTTCGTACTGTGCTTTTAGTTTCTGTTTGTGTTAAATGCTGAACTATTCCTGATGTCTTGGTCAACAGCACTCTTCAATGTACCGATTGAGTCGTCCTTGTGTGCTAACTAATTTTGCCAAGTTTGGGAACAAGGATGAAGCTGAAGCCAGCTTTTTGGTTCCAGAGATTAAGAAACTGACAACTGATGCAAGAGTTAACAATCTTGATATTATCATCATCAGCAAGGGTTGGTGTTGGTTATTTCATGCAGACGCATACATCTGTGTTTTTGTGCATTTATCCTCTTGTTTAATTGACTGGTATACATTCAATTTATCAAGATTTGCGCTGCTTCAAATGGTGTTTTTTTGTCTTTCAGGGGAATCAAATGGTGGCTGTGGTGAATATCATTTGTCAAAACATAGTGAAGAGTGGCCCTCTTTTCTCAGTAAGGCACAATTACTTGCAGGATCATATGATTCTTCCATGTCAAGAATAATGTGTGGGCATTGTTCTTATGCAGATCGCTTGTGTTGACCTGTCAAATTTAACTGAACAAGTAATTTGTGATGTCCAATAAAAAGTTACTGTTTTAAGAATGTTACTCAGAACCGACATTCTACAATGAAGCCTAAGAATGAGGGGTGAAAGTTTAGGTTGCTTCCTTGTGAACTCGGCAACTAGCAGGAGTTTCCTGCAAATCATAAGATAGTGTGTAATGGCATTATTGATCTCAAGAACAGATAATAGCTTGTTAGCAGACTGATGATACTGTATTTAGCTAAGAAATTTAATTACTCTATTTAGGTTTTCTGATGTGTCCAGTTTGTTTGGTCTTCGAAAACAAAAAGTTTGAAGGATTAGTGGGTTGTGTGTTTTCTAGATTATCATAATTGTCTTTTAAAATTTTGTTAGATTCTGTTTTCTAATTGCTTTATGAAACATGAAGCAACTAATCATTTTATGAGTTCCTTTCAGCTTGTATTATTCATTATTTTTTTCTAATAGTTTGACTTTGTTCATATTATCTTTTCTCTATCGTTTCTTCAATACTAAGTAACTTTAGACTGTCAAAATGGTCTTTTGAATTTTTGCCTTAGGCTGTTGTCATTTTAATGAAATAGTTTGGTTTTGGAAGCTTAGTGCTTAGCAACACGAACTACAAACGTTTCGTATTTGTAAATTGATTTTGACTCCCTTTGTACCTTGAAAGTGACTTACAATTAAAGCCAATTCCAAGCATTATCACATTTATATTTGCAACATCTCATGAAGTTAGTTATTGAAAATTTACAACGTGATTAGTTGATGAAATATTGTTGAACAATCCTCTCTTTTCAGCTACCCGACAGCTATCTTGTATAATATCATAAGGTGTTGAACTAAAGGGTTCACGATGGTTGCAATTTTCTTGGTCTTCTCGTAGAATCCCTTTTTGTTTGTTAGCTCTTTAGTTGAAATATCATGGATGAGTCTTACACAGGGTTATGTTTAGCCTTAGTAAATGGTATGCTGCTGAATGCACTCTTACAATTTTCAATTAACTGGTAAAATAATTACATATATTGTATAGTGGAAAAAGCTGCACCTTTAATCTCTTCTTTATCAAGATTGAGATCAGTTTGCATTGAAAGATTATCTAAACTGATGAAACTTCTCCTTGTAAAAGGAAAGGTAGAATGAGAAAGGGGAATTTGTTCTGAGAAAGAGTCTGGTAGCATTCATCTTTCAATGTAATTGCCAATTTTCTGGGAGCTGATACACGCCTACATATTTTTCTCAAATACACCTTTCCTCTGTTTTTTTATGTTAATTTTTGTGGTTGGACTTTTCAAAAGACGATATCCATGGGACAAAATATGATATTGACTGCATAGATATTAATTCCTGTTATTGTCTTTAAGTAATGTAATTCTCTATTTATCACCTAAAGCAATTAAATGTTATTTCCTGTCCTACTATCAGAATGTGAAGGAAAGTGCCTCTGGGGAAAAATAGCAGTTAATTCACTTTGTTTATCCATGGAGAAGTCTGTGACTTTGAGCTTAGGACACCAAGTGGATATGCTGTCAGCTGTTTCTCTGAAACCAAGCATTCTGCAGGTATGCCAAGCATGATATTGTGCCTGAAAAATATCATTCTGACTTTTTCTTGATTGTTCTATTTCTTATGATGGATATTGCTTAGCTAAGCCAATATGATTTGGGCATGACCGCATGAGTAATCCATCTCTATCATAGATATTTACACAATCAACTTTTCCAAGAACAATTTTTATGGTATCATGCATCATAGTTTGTGGAATCAATATCATTCCATGGCGGTTGGTGGTAATATCTAAATATCAGCCATATTGGATCTGTTGTTTTCGATCCTGCATGTTGGACCAGTAGGATTGAAATTGGAAAAATGATAATTTTGGATTAAGAAAATAATAACAGAGGACAGTTGTTTTTAAAATATATGATAAACAAAAGATGAATTGTTATTATTAAGAAACAAGAAGAAAGAATCTTTAAGGTTATTTTCTTTTGTTCTATGCATTAGTATTCATTTTTTGAATTAACATTATATATTGACATTACCATCTATTTAGTATTACATTAGTTAAAAGAACTGAGCTCTTTGCTGTTGTTTCTTGTAAAATTTTTCTATCATGTTCTTTTTTTATTAGTTTCATTTAAACACTGAAACCTTTGGTATTAGCAGCCAAAATACCTGGAAAGCCATCACTGCATATTTTTTCAAACTCAAAATATGGATTCTGCCGTAAGTTCATACTCTTATATAATTTTTTGTTTAGTTTGATTTGTAAATCTCTTGCATTAATAGCTTATTTCTTTCATTTAAGAGTATTTGCCAAGTCCAAGTCAGCATATCTGCTCAAGAGGTGGGAGCAAGTGAAATTTCTCCTTATGATCTTTACTCATACGACGATATTCCAACATCATCTTTACCTCACATCATCAGGTTGTTATGGCTTGTTATACCACAATTAGTAATATATTTTGTGGCCCTATCATATACACCTCTTAATCCGTTTCTTAATTATTTTACATAACACTTGAGTGTTTCTCAAGCTGGCTTTGGTGTGGTGCAACATTTACAACTTTGTTCTTCTAATTGGCAGTTTTAATTTTCTTATGTTATTGTTAACCCATGCATACATAAATATCTGGAGTGTGTTTATTATAATGTAATTAATGGGAAAGCCATATACATGGTTATTATAATGTAATTTATGTAATTTTATTATCTGGAGTATTAATTTGATGTTCTAAAATCTTCCTTTTGACGCATCTTAACTACATGGTTAGTATCTCTTTTTGGTCATTTATATGTTTCTTACTCCTCGGCTTGAAGGTGCAATGTCAACAAAAGCCAATTGATCCTGAATTTTAGGCCTTATACATCGTCTTGCATCACTCTTTAGCACAGCCTTGCCCTACTAGGCTATTTAGTTGGCATTTCATTCAGGAAAAAAACACATCTTACAAGAACGTATGGAAACAGTTCACAATTTTTTGTTTACATTATTTTTTTGTATAAATATTTTCCAAGATGTTTTCATAGTAATTTTTTTTTCTTAGTTTTTTTAGAAGATCAAACATCTTCTTTGAATTTTTTTACATGATAATGTTAAAGCACTGGTGACAATTATTTTTTATTTTCCTTTTTAATTTCCAATTTTTTCCTAGAAAATGAGAACCATTAACAGGAAACACAACATTTTCATGAACCATGCAACTCACATTATTTGGTTCAATGTTTGGCCATCTGTTTGAGCCTTAACTTGCTCTTGGTAATTGCTTTCTATTATTCATGATCAAAGCCATAGTCTTCAATAATGTGGGAAAACTGTACTTTGCATCCAATCCTTTATCATACATTGAATAACTGCAAAAAAACATCAAATATAGTGCACAACTGTACTTTACATACAATAACACTTCCTCTTTCTTATCATGACTTTTTTTTTTGAACCAAGACCATCCCTTTTCATTTACTGAACTTTCATTTGAATGTTAGATACAATATTAGATTGTGCTGATTGAAGTATTTCATGTTGATGCTTGAAATTATTGGGTAATATTGTTAATGTCATGCACATCTTATATATATTTATTGAACCTTTATTTAAACTTTGATATCAGTTTTGACAATCTAATATAATTTTATATTTTGTTATGAAGCATAATACGTATAATGCTTGATTTATTTCAAAATTTATTTACATAATGCTTGAAACAAGAAATATCTTTTAGTGATAACTAACTTTTTTGGTAATAAGAAATATGTTTCTGTATTTTAACAGAATATAAATATTGACACATTGACGTCCAATTTTGAATAGCATTAGCATTTGTCTTTGCCTCATGGTTTGACTTTTCTCACAGTTCATAGGGTCATGCTAATCATTATATCTCACCTCTCTTGGTTCCTTTTTCTGGTAGTTTTATTTCTAGTTCCCTGCTACTTTTTCTTTCCTAATTAGTTTCCCCTCACTTTGTAGATTGAGAAAAGGGAATGTTCTTTTTAACTACAGATACTACAACAACTTGCTGCAAAAGACTGAAGGTGATCAGCTTCTCTTTTTTCTCTATGTTGTAATACTCCACAAGTCCAGTTCTAAATAGTAAACATATTTTCCTTTTGTTTCTTTACTGCTTATTATAACAGGAATTGTTAACTAGGATGAATTTCTAATCTATTTTAGTTGATGTTCATACATTAAGTGTGTTATCTAAAATGTTATCTATCTAACTCAATCTTGTTTTGTATGTTAGCTTTACTGTCATGACAAGTTTATAATTCTTCTTGATAGCTTTACTGTCATGACAAAGTTCTATCTTTGTGGATTGAAGCGCTATGTTGAAAAATGTCATTCGCTCTTGTGGCTATTGAATTGACCAATTATGCAACCATACTAATAGCCATCTTAGACTCTGAGTTAAGCATCATAAACTCTTACATTTTCTCTTTCTTATTTATTAGATTCCTAATCTTTTTGAGTTACTACATAAATTCACACATCAATTCTATTTGTTTTCAGATTGCCAGAGGTTAAATGGGCATCTTGAAATTCAGTTGTAATATAATGTACCAATAGCTTTGCAGTTATATAAACTAATGTAATATGTAGATGCAAACAATATTGATCTAAAATAAAATTCTGTGTTTTTTGTAAGAATCTTCCTTTTTATCTTACTCTGCCCTTTCTTTCTCTTCCTCTTCCGCTTCATCTTCCTCTTCCCTTGGGATCCCCCTTTGTCTTCTCCAGCTCTCTTCATTTCCTCCACTTTCCATCATCTTACTTGATTACCTTGGTATTCTTATGCTTCTCCAATCCTCTTCTCGCCTCCCTAGTTATTCTCATTTTTCCCCAGTTCCTTGATCTCTCCTCTATTGTTCTCCTCCCTTGATCTCTCTAATTCTTCTCCTGAATACCCTATTTTTTCTCTTCTCAACCACCCTTGACATTTATGATATACCCATCATCTCCAATAAACCTTGGTGTATAAGACCAACTCAATCCACATTGAACCAGCAGAATCCCATTGTGGTGTCACTGTCAATTCCTGGCTGTCCATAGACTCCTCTCTGTGCTTATTCCCTGTCCCTAACCACTGCACATGAAAAAAGTTTCGTGCTGCATTCCATCTCACCACCCACTGCAACATCTCTATTAGGTTTGTGTTTCCTGTATCTCTTTATACTACACGAAGAACTCATCTTTAGCCATCGTCTTCTTTGTTAGTTACACTTTATCAAAATCATTAAATCTATTATCTTCTTTGGTGCCTATCACGAGTCTCTACAAACTTTAAGCCATTGCCGCTGATCTTCATGGAGATGGGGCATTGTACCACCATCTCTTGTTTCTTCCTTCCATGCACGATTGAGTTTGCCACCAGTTATGATTCTTGCTTTGGGTTTTGTGCACTTACTCCGATCCTCCTCCATTCATAACATTGCACCTTCCGACTAAAAAAGGAGGCCCATGAATAGGGTTGAGCACAGTTGAGTTTTGATTTGTTAAATGGTTTACAAACAAAGCTGCATTTATTTTGCTTTATAATTTATCAAAACAAAACCAAGCTAAATAAAAAACTATAAGATTTCCCGATCATGTTGAAATTTCCGGTTTGATTCAGGTTAGACCAAATAATTAAAAAATATATTTTATGTTAACTCATAAAAAGTAGGCATATTAACATTTATATATTATTTGCATTAAGATCAATCTTTCTATTTAAATTGCATACACATGTACGCCCATATGTATGTTTTGTATATATGAAGCTATTCCTAAAGAAGAATAAAGATGTTGGAAAGAAAGATAATGACTTGCGAAAAAGTATGTTGGAAAGAAAGTGAGAGATTCTTCACCCCATCCAACTGGGCACAGTTGAAGAACTATATTTTATTTCAACTGCTGGGACCGCACTGTCTTCCATTTAACTGGTTAGAATCAAGTTTGACTTTGTGGAAGTTGGGTGAGGGAATGATGCATTACTTAGTTAATCATAAAGGTTTAGTAGTTAGATTTTCTTTGACTAGTTTCTTCATTAACGTTTATATGAAAACATTCGATGCATTTAATGTCTCTCAGTCTAACTGTTGAGATATAATTTCCATTTGATATCTCCCCATCCTTCCATGCTATTCATGCCCATGATTTTATTTTAGTTATTTAATGGGGTTAGGTTAGTAATTCTCAAATTTAGATCAGGCCCATTCAATGTCCTTGTATTGAACATCAGTCTTTTAACATATTTAATTTGCTTCCTCATAAGTTTTTCATGCTTTCCTCTTTATTTCCTTGCTTCAACGTTTTAGCTGTCTATGGTATCTCCACATGCTTTGGAACCGCTGCACCTAGGATTTTTTTTTATTCAGGAATTCTTTATAACAATTGTAAGTTTTTTTTTTTTTGTAGATTCTCCTTTTTGGTTGAGATAATGTTCCCACGGAGCTTTAAGATAGTGGCTTAATTATTAGATGATTTATCGGGCCAATATACATAATTATGTTCTTGATTTTATTTAATAAATAATGAAAAGTGTAAATCAATGATATATTGGCCCATGTCTGTCACTGGTTCTTGTTTGGATGATCGAATCGTAGATGCTAACTAAGTAATTAATGCATCAAGTCCTATCAGTATCCGAAATTTGGTTCTATGAAGGGCTGGCAAGATGGTTGTAGTTTTTGCTTCTTTGCATCTTGTCTCATTTTGTGACAGGCATAGTCCTGAATAGTGTATTTCTAGCTTGTGTAATTTTTTCTAACTTCCAAACCTCATAAATTACCGTTAGTTGCTTCTCTTTCAATTCATTTCAAGTTTTGACCTTCTGTACTCTATAACAGTCACGGAAGACTTCTCTTGTCCTTTTTGTTTAGCGAAGTGTGCCAGCTTTAAGGTAATGTGCATGCTTTTATTGATTCTGTATTGTTGTGACTACTTGGTTTCATGTGCGATATTGTTTTCCTACAGGGTCTGAGATATCACTTAAACTCTTCTCATGACCTATTTAATTTTGAGTTCTGGGTCTGTAAGCTTTTGGACTCTCTCTCTCTCTCTCTCTCTCTCTCTCTCTCTCTCTCTCTCTCTCTCTCTCTCTCTATATATATATATATATATATAATGATTCACGTGAGGAGTTTTGTGGGGTTGATTTGAACAATTTTGCATACGGAGCCTTAGACTTCAAATAGAACATTGAATACATCCTGTTTATTCTTTGTAACTAAAACCTATTTCTTGCCTTTCTTACAAGGCCTCTTTCCATATTTTGTGGCAGAATACATTGATCATCTATAAAATGGACAACCAATTAGTTCTTTGTTTCAATTCACAAGTTTGGGGTATTCTTGCTTGCTTTAATAATCCTATACTTGGCTTCATCCTCTTGACTCTTTAGTCCCACTATGAATTAGAAAAGATTAATTTTTTTGTCTGTGGGTTTGTGGGATTGATTTGAGATTGTTGCCTATGCAGCCTCAGACATCATATGGAATTTTTAATACAGTTGTCTTGACTGGTTTTAGGTAACTACCCTATTTCTTGGCTAATCTGCTGCTCTGATCTAGATTTTTTAGTTAAGTTACATGGTTGTGTGGGGTAAAGTGCATTGTTTGCATAATAAATGGGCCACCTATAGCTTCCTTTTGCACACAAATTTAGCCTATTCTTTCTGGGCTTCAATGAACCTTCATTAAATGTTGGTTCCTTTTTTAGGCGTATCCCTTGTATAAATATGATTAAATATCTACAAGTTACCATTCTATGGTACATCAAATCTCTCTTTGTAGCTAGCCTAGCAAAGACTCAAACTGTGTCTCATTTTTGGCTAATGTTAATTGATGTTTACAAATGCGAGTGTCAGTCATATGCAGTTCAAGTAGTCTAAAAGTTCTATGATAATAAATGTGTTATGATATAGAGCCAATATTATTCATGAAAAATTTGCATTTTCATTACTTATTTAAGTATCTATGTTAACATGAGATAAAAAAAAAATGCTGGTGAGCATTGTTTAGTGTTATTTGCTCCAAATAATGGTTGCACCTCTTTTTATGGGCAACCAACCAAACTTCTCGACAAATTTGCATCTGGAAAAAAAATTTGAAATATTAGGATCTTTATCTAGTAATGGTTGTAGCCTTCCCATTTTCTTTTCTATTTGTTTACTGGGACAATAAATCTAGGCAAACGAATTATGTCGTGTTCTCTAACTGTTTTCAGGTTTTTGTTCTCTAAATGTTTTTCCATCAACCCATTTGATTAACGCATTACAAACCTCAGGGTCGGACCATCCCTAACTGACAAGGATCAGAAAGAGAGAACAAGAAGGAGCATGTTTGTACAAGAGCTTGTTCTGTCTACCATCTTCGACAGCACATTGTGAGACAAAAATTTCATGGCTGGCGGTATTCGGTATTCTGATATGCTCGGTGAAAACAGATAAACAAGCATGCTAGCAGACAAATTCTTGCCATTCATGAGCTTCATTCTATTCAAGTATATTAAAATAAAGTTTAATATTCAAGCAGTGAGGAGGCAGGAGAGAACAATGTGTATTATGTGATTGTACTTAGTGCTTACTATCTTGAGATACAGTTTGGTAAGAGTGAAAATGAACAGCCACACAATAGGGGCTTGTTTATAATGAAAGAGGCTTTCAGCATTTCTCATTTTATTGCAGTTGACTTGTACAAAACGCTAATGGTGTATATATACACACAGATTTGTTATCCCGAGCTACCAATTTGGGCATCTAAGATGGGCGACTCTCATAGCTAAAACAGATCGGATCGCTCGGACCAGGTCTAGGCGCCTCGATCCGTGAGAGTCGCCCACCGTGGACACCCAAATTGGTCGGCCAGGGTAAAAAAATATATCTCTCTATATATAACCTCAAGATAGATGATACATGAGGTAATCAGAAGGTGCCACGTGGTCTGAGGAGTCAGTAGTCTTATCAAGATGACGGTCAAAAGTTAAAACTGCATGGTTTGTTAAATCACGATCTTGGATCATAGGATCGTACTATCCTGTGATCCTGGATCTAGGGATGGGCATAATTCGGTTAAAACCGAAAAACTGGCTGAACCGAATAAAATCAATTTTTTTTTGTTCGGTTTTTTCGATTTTCGGTCGGTTTCGGTTTAAATTTTTTAAATTTCGGTTTTTCGGTTCGGTTTTCAATTTTGGCTCCGAAAAAATCGAAAAAACTAATCCGGCCGTATTATACTTAAAATATGATTTTTATGTATACTGGGTCATATAAGTGAAATGAGATATTAATGATTTTTAATTTTCGTACTTATCACTTTATATATTTATTTATTGTTACGTGATAACAAAATTTTAGTATTACGATTTTTATATTTTGGTTTTCATTTTAGTTTTAAATTCATAACTATCTTAATAAATTGATAGTTTTTCTTTGTCTCTAAACTAATATTTGTA
>JBAMIE010065373.1:0-31127 GCA_037177295.1 Kaempferia parviflora
AAACTTTAAACTTTCTTCTCACTTTCTAATCTCTTCCATCTACTTTATTAAGCCAATTTGATTCGACTATTAAAATTTTGATTTCCATTAAACAAAATCAAGTACTCAACTTGCTACTATGAAAGTGTTTATTGAAAGGAAGGATAACAAGTCTAACACAACTTGCAAGTGCGCATGATTTTTTTTTTTTAGAAAAAAACTATCACATTTTTGTTTTGTTTTTGATAACTATGAGTGTGCCCTTAAGCGGGGCGAACAAAATCTCAATTATATTGAAATAACAAATTAATTTAATTATATTAAAAAAATTGATTCGACTAATTTAAAATTTTATATTTTTAAAAATTTTGATTATTTAAAATTCAAATTTTGATTAAATCGAACGGGTTTAACATATCAATCGACTACTAGTCCAGGTCTATAATAAAAAAAATTTTAAAATTCCCTAAACCGTGTTATCATAAAATCACGACTTGTTAGGACCAATCAAATAAAATCAGTCGGCTGTTAATTTAATAGTCGAGTGATGCAATTAATTGACGTCCACAAATCCGACATAGTAAATTCAACAAACGATTGATGTAATCGACTGTTCACATAACAGCCGACTGTTAATGAAAGAGTAATTAACAGTCGATTGTTAATGAAGAAATAGTCGACGGCTAATAATTCAATTAATTTGATTGATTACCAAATTAATTTATTTTATATTAATTTGATTTGTTCAGTTTTAATGACAAATTTAAATTTATCCAAACAAATAATTTAATCAATTCAATTTCATAGGTTCCATTTTAAATGGATGCTCAACCCTAGTCCTTTGTGTGCTGTTGAGACCAGTGGAAGTACATGTATTGTTGACAGGAAGAAGATGCTGAATAAAAAATTAGGGTTGCACCTTTTTGGTGAATTGAGGCACATGAAGACCTGCCATATTGCCTCAAGCTTGGATAACAAAAGGACTATGATTAGGTATGTGTATTGATATATATGTGAGATTCCATTGAAAGTTAAAGTCGATCGTTCAAAGAAGGAGAGATTTTTCTCTTCCACTAAGAAAAAGGTTGATGTGAAGCATGTGGCACCAGATGGAACAATTTTAGGCACAGAATGTTGACACAATTTTTGTTTGGATTAGTCATATCAATATCATAATTTATTAAATGTTTTTATTACTTCATCCTCTAGATAAAATTGAAAGGTCACAACAAATGGGTCATAATCTTGCATTTAATCTATCTAAATCAATACCAGTGATGATAATATTGTTTAAATTATAAACTATATATATATTTTTTCCTAATCAAATAACTCCTAGAGAACCTCTACTGAGGAATCTTATCCTAGCAAGAAAGAGACAATATTCACAGAATCACAGAGCTCATAATTCATTGACGAGGAGAAGCAATGATGGTGTTTTGATATGAGGTTGCAGAGGAGATCTTGTGGAAGATATTGTGGCAAGTGAAGGGGAGTAATCTGAGAGAACAAATCTTGTCTCCATATCTTTAAATGCAATCAAATTCCAAAACCCTTCTCTATCTTTTCCCTGTCAAAGCATCCACATCTTGGTTGTGTTGGTGGACACCAAGAGATAAGGTGATGTTACTAACACATGGTGTGTGTGCGAGCATTGTGGCAGGATTAAATGCATTCAGCAGACAAGAGAAGTATGTGTCTCTATCTCATTGTCATCTTTGATGTGCGGTTGAAGGTAAACAAAAGACGTAAATAAAGAAAGAAAATAATTTGCTTTTTACCTCACAGAGATTGGTCGGTGAAGTAACGACGAAGAACTTGAACCTTTGGGTGGCATTTAAGAGAGGGTTGCCTTGAGCCATGATGGTAACATTAAATGCCAATTGATCAGGTTCAGTTGGCTAAGGATGAAGATAAAAGAGTTAGCTTGATCTATGCAAACAACATGACATGCATCCCAATGAGAACATTTTGACAGTATTAAAACTGAGGTTGAGTAACTTGAACCTTGAGAGAATACAGTGATGGTTGTTGGCTGTTGAGGAACCAATCGATCGGGTCCAGTTCGTCCACAGATGAAGCCAAAAGAGACAGATTGGTCGATGCATTTGGATGTGATCCAATGAGAGCATTTGACAAAATTGAAGCCTAGAAAAAAAATATTAAAGCAACTAACAAGTCTGTTATTTTGTAATGATTTTCTAATACTTTTTTTTTTTTACTGAGAACTTGATTAATTGACCTGTGGAAATCTGAAGGCAATGATGGCAGCCCAGAACAATCTGCTGCACTACCAAACAACTTTTCAGCTGATGAGTCAATTGCCCAGCAATAAATCATGCTTCTCTCCACAGGATCCATCACATGCCATTCTTCTGGTCTTTCTTCACAAAGGGATGGGGATGGAATTGACTGCACCTCCATCCACATCCATGTATAAAACTATACCCAACGCCACCTCTTCTCCAGACACAGACACGGCCACAGAGAGCAAAAGGCCAAAGCAAAAGTGACCCCGAAATCCTTATTAGCTGTGAGATTCTCTCGGGCATTTCCTCAAACAATTACCAGTTACGGCCCGCCTTCTTATAAATTATAATTCTCCCAGGCATTTCCTCAAACATTTGCAGCTTTTCCTCTTAGGAATTCTCGCAGGCAATTGCAGCTTTTTCTTCGTATTAATTTTCTCAGTCATTTCCTCAAGCAATTGCAACTTCCCTTCTCATAAATTCTATCTGGAATTTCCCCAAGCAATCGCAGTTCCCATTCCTATGAATTCATTTCTCTATCAGGCATTTGTTTAAACAATTGCAAACTTCCCTTCTTATGATTCCCTCAGGCATTTCCTCGAACACTTGCTGCGTCTCTTCTTAGAACTCTTTCAGGCATTTCCTCGAACAGTTCGAGTTGCGAGTTGCGAGTTGCGAGTTGCGAGTTGCGAGTTGCGAGTTGCAGGTAGAATTCTCAATAATTCTCTAAGGCATTTCATCGAACATTTATCGCGCACTTCTGCCATGGGCTTCCCCGTCTGCTACTCCGAGCTCCCCAAGCTGCTTCTGCACCTGCTGTTCCTATTGGCTCACCTGCGGAGGTTCCTCAACTGGGTGTCTAGTTGCCTCGGCCTCTCGGACCCCGACGGCGATCTCCACCAGGAGGCGGATTGCTGCTTGCTCCTGCCCCCGGTGCCGGCCGAGCTCATCCAGGAGCTCTCCCCCGCGACCCGCTTCGAGCACCTGGCGGGCGGCGACATCTGCTGCTGCGCCGTGTGCCTGTCCGAGTTCGAGCCTGCGGACAAGGTCCGGCGAATGAGCGACTGCCGGCACATCTTTCACCGCCACTGCGTCGACCGGTGGCTCGAGCACGGGCAGTGCACCTGCCCCCTCTGCCGCGCACCGCTTTTCCCATCACAACCGCCCTCCGCCGCCGCTGACGAAGACTTCCCGTGCTCCGACCCGCTGCCGCTAGGGTTGCCCTCGCCCTAGGAAACTTGTTCATATCTGCTCTGCCTCGGAGAAGACTGATGGAGATGGATTGAAGTTCCGGAATTTGATTATGAAGGATGATCCAAGAAGAATTGGAGATCGAGGGAGGAGTCTGGTTACTGGTATGAGATTGTGGATGAATCATGGAATCTTTCTGCTCTGTTCTTTCTTCCGAGTTGGCCGGTAGAATTTTATTTTTTGTTGATGAAGGCCTGTGAGCACTCCAAAATTTCACGAAACGAATGTCTTTTCTTTTTCTTCTTTAGTTTTTGAATACGATGACGTGATTTGGTGCATTTTTACTTGGGTAAATCATAGTATAGTTTGCTCGATAAATCTAAGTAGAAATTTTTAGGGTTTATCAATCTGTTCAAAGGGTTTTTTTTTAAGAGGGGAACATAATTAAAGAAAGAAAAGATAAAGGAAATTTGAGGTTGGTTTCAAAGGATGTGACTCGACAAGTTCAAACTTACACAGCAATTAGAGTTTGAACTAAGGTCACAAGTATTAAAGCTAGATACAACCGTCTATCTAATTATGAACGGGGACGGGTGTCTCTCGTGGTGTGATAGTTAGTTCCCTTAGGACGGTGCGATGGTTAAGATATGAGAGCTTATCACATGATGTTTAGAGGTCGAATCTCGACATGCTCGAGTATATACCTTCTACATGTCTTAATCATTTGCACTTATGGCTAGTAGCCACCTGTGATTTACCTCCGCCGTGTTAGCTCTGGGACGGGTTGGCGGGGGCGCTGGGGCGAGCGACACGACTTTTTTGCCACATGAACGGGGACAGGTACAATGTAGATAATGAACACATAATATCTCTAATGTAATGACTAGAGATTAATTCTCCGAAACTAACTTAAAATTTACCCCACTTTTATATTTGTATTTATTTCCTTTATATCTACGACCCGTACTAGAGAACCACAAAGATCGTGAATCTATGTTTTTTTTTAATATAATTTTTTATCAAAAGGCGCAACTAAATTTGTGTATGACTAAAAGGTGCACACCACTTTCAAATTTACCAAAGGGCGTAAAAATAGTGAAATCTCCATTTTACCCTTCCCTCACAAAAGGCCCACCGTTAGGCCTGATATATGAAAATAGCAAACCCACGTTAGGTCTGATATTTTCATATCAGGCCCACATGGGTCAGATATATGAAAATATCAGACCCAATGGTGGATCTTTTGTGAGGGAGGAATAAAACAAAAAATTTCACTATTTTTGTTGCTGTTCTTTGATAAATTTAAAAGTAGTGTATATCTTTTAATAAATGCACAAATTTAACTGCATTGATAAAAAATTATTTTTAATATGGACCTATGTGAGGAATACGGTATGACGGATTGTATTAATGTATTAATTGCGAGAAAACCCATCACATCCAATGTGTCGCACAAGACCGAGGCTTCTTCCTAGAAACAAGAACAGATTTTCCGATGCTGTTATACTACCTATTCTTTTATGGTATTTTGATCTGGGAACTATATGTTTCTCTCGTCGGAAACAATAATAATTCAGCAAATGGAACCCACAGATCAAGCCAACCCTAGCCCCCAAAAGAACATATCTAAATAAAAATATCCTCAAGTAAATATTGAATAACCTTTCCGCAGATTTCGAATCAAGAACTCAGTTTCATGTTCTTAAGCATGCTGTTAAGAAGAGGCAGCTTCTTGGTAGCCCTGTTCTTGTAGTCACACCGCAAAGCTTCTGCGGCCAGAGATGGCAGATCAGAGCTCTCTTTCTCTTCCTTGTTCCTGCCTTTTGTTAGCTGACTGATGGCAGCGTTACACTGGAGGAATTTTACGTGAAATGTCAGCCGAGTAAGATTATTGTGGGAAAGCGACAAGTAGTTATCAAGGATGTCTTACCAAGCATATTCCATAGAGAGCTCTAATGTTCTTTCCTCCGCTTAGGGTGATCGCAGATGCATAGTACTTCTTGGCTGTCTGGAGATTTTCCAGGCTCCCCATGGTGTAAAGTACCTGTTGAATCAAGACACAAGAAGGTGAGGAGATCACTTGAAGGGAACTTGCATGCTCTTGTAATTCATTGTCAACCTAGAAAAGGAAAATAAATTACGAGAGGACAAAACTACCAAATTATTTTTATCTGATCTGCTTGCTCAAATGAGAAATTTGCAATTTTATTGGTCTATAATTAGAAAGAAAACCGAAATTGCTACTATATCTACTTGATAAAGTGGGTATCCATAAAGCAAAACTTGGATTCCTCGTCCAAATTTTAAACCACGCAAGAACATTTCCCATGGAAAATGAGAGATCTCATGGTTCTAATAATTGTCTAGCACTTGGGATTAGACATTCGTTAAATCAACCTTTCAAATATATTTTGAATACTCTTTCTAGTTTTTCTTTGCCTTTCGTTTGTAAGATTTCACTAAACTGAAAATTTCAAGCTACCACCTGTGATCATATGCTCCTTTCCGATCATGATAGTTAAGTCTCAAAATTGACAGTTTAACATTGAAAAAGAAAATCTGGCAGATCCCTTATACATAATCTAGAAGCTGATATCAATGAAATGATTAGGGGCAATAACAAAGATATGTAGTTTTATATCCCACCTAAACAAGAGAACACATTAACTACTTGATAGATCCAACTGTTGGTCCAACTCAAGTTAATAATAGTTCTTCCTTGTCACTAGCCCACAATTCTGCTTGCATTGACAGTCTAGCTCATATAAGGCTTGGACATCTCGCAAAGGCTCAACTCTCGAGTTGTAATTGATGATCTAGTCAACATCAATTGCGGCACAATTCAATTATGGTTTCTCCATCAAGGGTTATCATTTTCAATTGGATCACCTACGTTGTCTAGAACTATACATCTGCTGCTATCAAGTATAGCAACTAGTCAAAATGAGAAATAAAATCTATTAACGTGTTAGGTCCAAAATGCTTATGCTTAAAAATAGTAGTTTCCAAATAAACAAAAATCTAAGTTTAAGGTGTTAAACAAGACCGTACCTACTACTGCTCTTCTAAGGGAGAAGCATATAAATTAAGAATGTTAAATGCATTATAAACCATCTGTACATGGAAGAATAGCAATTAAGAACATGAATGAATTGCCAAGATCGTTGAAGGCTACTTGCCTCTGCATAAGCTAGATGATACGGAGAAACTGTTGGTTGAGACAGTATCAGCTCCTCATAACAAAAGGCTGCTTGCTTATACCTAATTGGGAAGGAAAGTTAGAAAAACATAAATTAGCAGTAAAATATGCTAAACAGTATTACAAAATGACAATCAAGATGGCCTACATTTGTAGAGACACATAGATCTCAGCCAGTTCTCTCCAAGCATCATGATCTGCCATAAATCTGATATAATGCCAAACAATTCACAATGTATTAGTAACAAAAGATTGCAATACAATGTAACCAAGAAAATTCCAATACTAATGGATAAGTTCCCACATGTCTAAGTATTTGTTGAGAAAATCAACAGCAACTTTCGCATCTCCTCGTGCTTTTGCAATAGCAACCATTCTCTTGTAGATTATCTGCACAGTGTAGGTATAAGATTTACAATTCGTTGTTCAAGAAATTCATAAAAAAAATCATAACATCTAAAGAGCAAACAAATATTAAAGAAAACCAATTAACATGGTCAAATCACAGAGTTGCATTTAGCAATACAAATTGATAGTATTATGTCATCTAACACTGATCGAGCATATGTCAGCAAACTCAACCTAACAAGAATTTAATATTCAGACCTACAACCAAGTGTTTTTCATTCAAAACTCAGAATGAAATAAGAGAGATTATTCATAGATTGAGATTTGAGAAAGCACCTGATCAAGTGGGTTGTCTTCTAGAAGGCGTGCATATACTTTTTCTGCTTCGGCCAAAGCACCTTTTGCCTCAAGCAGCATTCCCTCTAGTCTTCCTGAAAATTTTTGCAAAAATATGTAACTATAAAGTCCTAAATAACTAGTATCAATAAAGGGCAGCCCGGTGCCAGTGCGGGGTCCTAGGGAAGGGTCGGACCAAAATAATTAGTATATATCTTTGAACAAAATCAACAAGCATCTGCATAGTAAACCTTAAATGTAACCAATAGTATGGTAACTTCATATTAACATTTTGCAGCTTCATGAAATCACAATACAATAAATATTGATGATAAATCACAAAACATTTTGCTTCTATATGTCTTGTTTATCTACTACTAGATATTCTTTCCATTGCGTGTCTATGAATCTGCTCAAGTGCTAACATTTTGCAACAAGCCATTTCACAAGAGCAAAAGAACAACATTCAATTGGCAGTGCCAAAGGCAGGGTAGAAGTGATGGTTGAAGGATCCAAGTGTTTATACTTAAAAAATGGTAAATCTAATGCCAATCAACAACCTGATGACAAGAAAATAAAAAACAAAAGAAAAACCTAAATCCTGACTTAAAGGGTTAAGACAACAGGTGGTCCAAAAGGATGTTTGACTAGTGTTCTCTACAGCTTGGGTCATGCCATAGTGTTGCAGAGAAGGTTCTCTTAACATAACCTATTAGGCACAGATATTTAAACCTTTGCGAGCTGCTGTGCTGGATCTTTTAGATATCCTAGGGGACCAATCGAGTCTAACAACCCAAACATTTGCCATAGGTTTAGCAATTTAACAAAGCTTTGTTGACCTTGCTGGCTCCAAAAGAAATAATGTAGTTGCTTATTTATTTTAGAAGATGATGAACTGTTTAGTATGATAATATATATTAATATTTGTGAGAAAAATGACAAAATGGAAAAGCTCACCCACTCTTAGGCTTCCAGGGAATTCCTTGGACAGAACTGCTATACAATCCTGCAAGAAAAAAGAAGATACCAAGTTACTATAAAATGTTGAAAATTTAAGGAGAAAGTAATGAAAAAAATGTTTATTTTTTTCTACACCAGATAATCACTTAAAATTGACGTCCTAATAACCGTTAAATGCTTCTCAATTTCCATAGACTTTCTGAAAAACCTTACAATAACAGGAAGTGCTTTGAATAGAACGAAGATAAAAAACTTCTTCAGGCCGTCAAACACTCGTTTAGAACTTTTTCTCACACACATAATATTAACAGCTATATAACACATATTCATATACCAAGTGAATAAATGGGTGGGTCAAGTGGTCAATAAAAAATTCAGTAATTTCCAAGCTAATCATATTAAAAGGAGGTGAGAGTACAAACATAATAAAACTTCGCAGAACATGACATAGAAAATCATGTATTGCTGCAATATACAAAATAAACTATGGTACAGAGTGAGGAAAATAAACTTCAAGGAAGTAAAATCAAATAAATATATAGACCAAGATAGAGATGTGTGCGCGCGCACGTGTGAGAAGATATGTGTGTGTACAAAATCATGTGTAGCGATAAATATATCAGGGAACTGTTGTTCCCAGCAAGTAAAATAATCTAAAAGGAAGTAAAACACAATCACATATATAGGTTAAGATAGAAGATACGTGCGTGAAGTAAAATACATCAGTTATGAGTTAAGTAAAATAAATATATAAGTTAAGATAGAGGATGTGTGTGTGTGTGTACAAAATCATGTGTCGATGGAGAACTAAGTCACATAACCATTACTCAAAGCTAGTAAAGTTAACTTCAAAGAAGTAAAATACAATTAATTAAATATACAGGTTGAGAGAATTGTACCTTTGCAACATTGTGTTGCTGGCAATCAAAAGCTGCAAAGGCTACCTGCTCATAAAGAGTCCATTCTGCATCAAAAGAGAAACTGTAAATTTCTTGTCTTCCATTACTCAGGTAGTCTTTTCAGCATATGTCAATTTACAGGTGTTTGTATGGCAACCACAGGAAAAAGTACAATGCTTAATAGTTGAGAAGGAATTTGACCTTCGAAGCATGTCACTTCTTTTGGCAATAATTCCTATAGAAATTAGAAAAAGAAGTCTGGCAAAGTAGTGATATCGTATATATAACAAATTACTGATTGTCCCAAACCATTTCCACAGGTGGGTGACAACTGGAAGTTTTATCAAGTCGTAGTCTCTACCTGATGTTTGGAATTAACATATGCATTCAATCTTGCTAGAAACTAATATTTTCTTGAATGCTTGTTATAGAAAATGTATAACAAACATGTCAAATGCAATTGAAAAATAAGTTAGTAGTTCCATTAAAATAATCTATGAAATCCTTTCGGCATGACCGTGAATCTCAGTAGGCTTTGTATCTCAGCTCTTTCTTTTATTAGCCAACCAACAGAAAAGTTTAGCTCCAGGAATTTACAGTCTATCCATATGCTTAAGCTGTCTGGTCAGAGGAAAATTACACTTAAACAGACACATCAGTACCACCAAAAAGCACAGCTTATCGTAGCTCTGAGTGAATTGATCGGATCAAAATGTTCGACAGGAAACCTTTTACGAAGTCAGTTTTTTTATGATTTCGTCCAGACCAATTGGATCTACCAACACGAACTCGAGAAATACATTGTGCATGGCCCAGTGAATTTTTGATTCTCTTAATCGGATATCTTACTGCTTCGCCGATGACAATGTTGTCCACAAAGACAATTCTTATATGTCCATAGGGGAACGCGTATTAAGGCTTCAAACATCCGGATCTAGGTGTCTCATAAGACTGCCCTACGACCCATGAAAGATTGGAAGCGATCTCCAAGAATTATACAGAAATATATACATATAAAAATATAAATTAACGTGACATACCTTCTCCTCCAAGCTTGGATCGGACCTTAGGATCGTTCAAAATGGCGAGTCCGTGCTTTAGGACCTTGTCGGATCGCCGGGCTTTGAGCTTGCGGACGAGGCAGAGGTACTCCCACGCTCCTCCGCCGCCGTTGTCCACCTGGATCTCGAGCCGATCCAACTGAGCCGCCTCCTCCGCTCCCACCATCGCCGGCGAAGTCCGCGCCGCAGAGAGAGAGAGAGAGAGAGAGACCGAAAAGAGAAGCGCCGGCTGCAGACTTTGATACGATTAAAGCGCTCTACAAAAGATACTCATAAAAATAAATTCAGTTGGGATCCCGTCCAAAGGATATTCTTCTCACCTTCGCGTTTCATGTCTTTTGTACTGAACGTACGGTCAGGATTGAAGACTGCATAATGAACGTCTTATTAAGGAAGAGTAAGGTAAAGAATTAATTTTAGCTCGGATATGATCAATAACAATTCCATTTTTCCACTAGTCGGGTTACGAGCTTGGGTTAGGCATGGGTTCGGAGCTCTGATTATCTTTCGACTACTTTATTTACTTATTTTTTTAGGAACAAATCAAAAGACCTGTTATTTTTATTATCATTAAAATAACGATGTCTTATTTTATGAAAATATATTTATTTTAATATTTTAGTCATAATTTCTTTAATATATTTAAAATAACTAAATAATTATAATTAAAGTAGTTTAAAATTGACCAAAATGTGTTTAAATATTAATTAAAATTGCTTTAGTTTAATTAAAATTAATCTAACTTAATCAACTATTTAAATACTAGTAAAGCGAATTTAATCAAAATTGTTACAAACTATGAGATATCTTTTATCATCTCTAATTTAAAATATTCCTAGCGATCGCGCATGAGTTTCCTATATTTATTTTATAAAAAATTTGATAAAGATAAGAAGTTAGAAATCATTAATAAGGTTAAAATTATTTTTGGTGTGAAAAAAATTAATATAATTTAATTTTGAGTTTCACTCAATTTTAGCTAGTAAAGATAATTCAATAATAAGATACCTATCCTTTATATTTGTATAAAATAAAAAAATATATATTCATACATATGCAATTATATTAATTATAGAAGCTATTGCTATCTTTTATCAATATTAATTTCAATCTACTTGAAAATGTTATAAATAATTATATCATTTTTCCCTTTATTTTCATATAAATTTATACATAATCTTAATTCATAATCAATTTATCATTTTATTCAATAAATATTAAAAAAAAAAGAAAATTAACACTGGCACAAATAGATGACTAATTTTAACTATTTAAGAGACATTTCAATCAGTACGCGCTTATGAGTCGTTGGAAGCGCAGTTGCCTACTCCGCGTAATCCAGCAAATCCAGAAAATCTGGGCTATGGGTATCAGCGCAAGGCGGTCCCGCATGGTATAATTTTCGGGTTATGTTTATTCTTTTCCTTCTCTTTTATATTGCAGAGACGAGGAACCAAAAATCTCTCTCTTTCTCTCTGCCTCGAATTCGGCGGTCTTCGTGGCTGGAATCCTTCTCACCGATCGTCGTCGACGTCTCTCCTCGCTCTCTGATCCCATTGTAAGCTACTAAATCTTCAAGCTGACAAGGATTTTAAAGTTCTTATCTGATTTATTTTAACTCTGTTGGCATTTCATTTGCCATCGTAATCCATAGATTCTTCAGCTTAGATTGGCTCACAAGTACTTCTTTTTTCTTTGCGTTAATTTTCATGTCGATGTCTTTCGGTTTTCTGTTGATCTTTTGGTGAATAAAAGCATTCTATGCTATCTGAGGATGATTCTTTATTTTTCTAGCTTCGACAGCGAACTGTACAGAAATCTTGTACTTGGTTGGCGTTGCTGGCTTCTTGCAAGCGATTTGAGCTGTTTTTGTCGAAGATTTTAATCTAGGTGAAGGATAATAGTTGGGTAAACTATCCCGAGGTTTGACAATATAGAAACCGAGGCACTGATTCTTTTTTAGTTGATTCGCTTCTTTCTTCATTGCAACTGCTGGAATGAGTTCGGAGAATGAGGATCCGTTACTTGAAAGAGATTCTGAATCTCAAAGGTGAGCACCTTTGTTTGCTTGTGGCTGCGTTCATGTGTTGTTAGCTAGTCACTTATGCTTTTCCTTCTTTTATTGTGTCACAGGAACACTAAAGTATCCTATACAAGAGACGAACTTTTATTTTTTAGCAACCTATGCAGCAAATTGCCCAGTGGATTTGACTCTTCAGTCTTGAGGTACTGCATTGTGGGAACCCACATCAAGCCTTCATTTAACACGTCTCTTGAATGATTTTGTTTAACTTTAACTCTGCGTTTTGTCAAAACAGTGAATTGGATGAAACATTTATTGCTCTAAACGAGAGGAAAGGAGGTTCTGGAGTTTCGATCTTTCATAGTGCAAAGAACAGTGATTATACGTCACTGCCACAGACCAGGCCCAACAGCGCAGTTAGTTTTTATTGGGGAAGCTCTGGGAGGGGGGATGCACGGTCATCTGAATCAAACATCAGAGATGGAGATTTCCAATCAAACCGTGAAACAAATATTCAAGGTTTGTTGTTTAAAGCTACAAAAAATTGCTAATTCTCAATTTATTGTGTAGTTTTTTTTGTTTATCTTATCGAAACAATTAATTGTCCTTTCCTGGTTATGAATGCTATCACCATTATTTTTTTCACAAACTAAAATTCTAGACTTGGAAATATTTTCTTACGCTAATAGTTGAGTGTTTCGTCTGTACAAGATTAAAAAGGGGGAAAAATGAAGCCTGAATTAGTTGGAAGGATAGTCGGTTGCTTTATTCATCTAGAGATGTCATAATGCAATGAAGTTCAATGGAAAGATAATCGATTTGTCTTTCCTGCCATCATTGAATATATATGATTGCTTTTGTTTCATCTAGAGATGTACCAATGCTAATGAAGCTTTAATCCATTTGGTTATCCTGCTATCAGTGGATACTACTTCTTTCTTTCCTTGACGTGTTAAACATAAACATTGCATTCCTAAATTCTACTTGTCACTGTATTATTTGCAGTATCACAAGGTAAACATAGCTTTTGCTAATCTTGAGTTGCACCCTTGAGATTTTTTTTAAAACTAAACTCAGCATCCTAGATGTTTATATTTTAATTATACTCCAAATATTGCAAGGCTGAGGGTTTTGTCTCTGATGCCATTTCTTTCACCATCTTTAAGAAAGACAGCCAGGAATAGAAGCTGTTGCACCAAAAGAATTCATGCTTCCATCTTGGATGTTTAAACAATTTCCAATGTGTCCATTAGGTCTAGATTTAATGCTAGTACCGAATTTGGCTAAATTTATAGATCTAAAAATGGCTGGAACCTGAGTTTTTTTTATGTTTAAGGCATGGTAAATCATGTCAATGGGTGCTTATCTGGGTTATTTTAAGTACCAGTATATTAATGTATGTTTATGCTCTCATGGTTAAAGCACATAAGGGAATTCAATTCAACCCAAAGTACCTTGGTTATTAAGTGTGGGACCTTGATATTTAAGCATGCTTAAGAAGTCTCACTTAGCATTGAGAAACTGAAGGTCATGCAGTTTCTTCCTTCTCCTCCCTTCCTTTTACTCATTTTAACGCCATGAACCTAGAGAGGTTTTGCTTTCAGAGATTCTGATTTCTGACCTATTAGTATAGATTTTACTTAGTACCATTGACTGACTTGATGCATGTCTTTTTTTAGTCACACTATATTCTGACTGAGATTTCCATTTATTTTGAACTGCAGATAATGATGAATGTATTGGAACACAATCTAGACATTATGCTCAATGTGCTGAACATGATAGACTACTCGCAACTGGTACGTATCAGAGACCTTCAGGTTCTGAAGAACCTGTAATGGAAAAATCTACAGCAGCCGACCAATTTCAACTCAATAAGACTCCTGAATCCTTTCAGCCCCAACGATCTTATAAGGTGACAAAATAGTTGAATGCGAGTGCACCTATATTTGTTTACTGCCACAAAGATCTTGTTGTGTTATTACTGTCAATATTTTAATATGTTTTGAGTGTGTTTTGTTAAATTCTGGCTTTTTCTTCAGGCATTACATTTTAAACGAAAGGACAGTAAAGATTTATGTAATGACGAAATTTTTGGAACAAATGGTTATTCAAATGAGGACAGAATAGAAGAACGGAGGAGAAGAGGTGTGCTGCTATACTTGTGAATAAGCTGTCCAATGTCCATCTTGACATTACTAGCATTATTTAGGATTCAGTGCAGTACTCTTACTTTTTATTTCTTTTTTCTCCTTTTCTTTGTTTGGTATTCTGCATTTTTATGCCAAACCAGAATCCTTTGAGCTTATAAGAAAGGAACAACAGAAAGCACTGCAAGAGAAGCAAAAACAGATTTCTGATAACGACAAACAAACTCTTGATGCTGATATTGTTGCATTACTTGATAGTTCTTCTGATAAGAACATAATTGGCAAAGTTGCTGAAGAAGAAGTGCCTTCAAAGTCTCAGATTGAATCTTCTAGAGTTTCTACGCACATTCCTCTACCACGACCACTTGTACCACCTGGCTTTGCCAGTACGCCACTGGACAAAATCCTCCCTGCTCAATCTCTTTCCTTTGCATCAGAGGTATTGATAATACAAGCATGTTTTCGTTACTTTGGCATGGTCTGTCTGCTCCTGAGTTTATATCCATCTTGTGAGGTCTACAGAGAAAGAAGATAAGGGCCTTCTAAAATGTATAATGGTTTATGTGAGATATTTTTGTTGCAATGCTAAAAAAATGAGTAGTCAGAATAGTGATTAGTGGAAAAGATATATGAGGGTTTATTTCATTTTAATTCTTATATCCATCTGGTGAGCTCTACAGAGAAAGAAGATAAGGGTCCTCCTAAAATGCATAATGGCTTATGCGAGATAGCAATTTTGTGGGAAATTAGTAGTCAGAATAGTGATTAGTGAAAAAAAACACGAGGGTTTATTTTGTTTTAGTCCTATTGTCTCAACTTGGACTCCAAATTTTTTTATTCCAGTTTCTTCTATAGTTTTTTTTTTTTAATATTTCAATGCATCTGACACCATGTAAATCAACAGACTATTTTAGTCAACATAGCTCAAGTGTGCTGTTTATGAGTTCACCTCAAGGAGAAAACTCACCTTAAATTTAATGAAACTCATAATGTATCAGCACTTTTCTTATTAATTAATCAACTTGATCCGTTTATAAAGTTCTCACAATAATTATTTTTGTCTTGAAATAATAAATTACTAATTTTTTTAAGATGTTTCCCAACACAAACTCACGCTTGAGCTAAATTATGTGGAACAAAATTATACGTTTTATTCAAAAGCTGAACAACTAAGTGTACATTCACTCAATCAGATGAAAGCTAAAATTCATTTGCTTTCATTGATTTCCATGCTTATCTTTTCCAAATGCTTTATGTACTATTTCAGGCCCCTATTGCTGATATTGTTAGCAGTGAGCATCTAGATAGCATACATGATGATCAGGAAAAGTTTCATTCATTAGACGTCTTCTTTGATGATAGTGTGAAAAAAATTGTTGGAAATTTCTCTTCCAAAACCTCTGCCCTTGAGAATGCCAATAAGGTTCAGGGAGGAGTCATAACGAATAATGTTTCTGACATGAAAAAAATTGAGTTTGAGGATACAGATTCATTTGTTGGCAATTCTGTTTCCATATTGGAAAGGTTGCTTGGAGGTTCTCTACACACTTCTAGTAGCTCAGCCACTTTTGCTGCAGTAAGTATCTGCATGTAAACTAGTTCAATTTCTATTCTCCGAACTCTCTTCTTCCCTGTTATAGTTTTAACTTTTAAGCATACACTTCATCATGTTTAATTGGCTATCACATCTGAACAGTCTAGCTATAAGAAAAAGGTTCTCTCTATTTAGATTTTTAATACGATCCCTAATGTGCGGTGGAGGGCCTGGACTAGATCAAGTTAAACTCCTGGATTCATTAAATTAGAGCAAAAGGTAATATCACTCACCCTAAGCGGCCAGTATCGTCGACCCCATGACAAGATACATCAGGTAAATCATAGGGGCATTTTGCCCTAGTGCAACAGCCCTTGGGGGAGGTGAAATTAATTTAAATGGTGAATCTTGGATTCATTAAATTGATGACATGGTTGGTAGATTTTGACATCGGGAAATTTTGCAACTCAGGGCTTCCTATTTTGGTACCTTTAAGTTTGATTCATCAACCACTTCACAAAATTTATGCCAGGGAAGAAACAATCAATCCATATTCATTTAATTCACTTAGTGAATTTCAACAAAATATGTGCTTACTAAATGCTGTTCTCTTTGCTTGTATGCTTTTCTAATTCGATTCTCCAATTATTCAATGTGGTGAATAAGCTAATATTCTTAAAGGTTTGTCTCTTTTGTCTTTTGTGTTTCTTAAATCTTTTTTTCGATAAAGCTTAATGAAATTAACATTATCAACATGACATAATTAAAGTTGGGGGTTGCCAGGTTGGGAAGCAGGATTAAAAAACGAGCTCTGATGGAAAAACTAGAGTCATGTATAATTGGAGTAGTAGATTATGGAGATGCCAAAAATCTATGTACCCTTATCTATTTTGTATTTTTTCTGAATTTTATGAATTATGGTCACTCATTCTGCTGTAAAATTCTATGTACCTTTTCCAATAGTTTAAAATATTAAGGAGCTTTAGTGACCAAATTGCTTTTCTATTTTCCAGAATCAGGGTTTTTACAGGGATGAAGAACCATGGGCGCCTTCACTTTCTGAATCTTCCAAGTTTTCGAGTTGGTCTGTTGAAGGTAAACCTGGAAAAGAACTTGCAGAAGTTTTTTGGTTTACTTAAGTGTTACCATGTTTATTTGTACACAGAAAACAAGCTTTCTGAAGATTTCGCATCGAAGAATTTGCATTCTTTAATCACCAATAAGGGTAAAGTTGGCTCTTCAACTTCAATAGTTTCTCATGACAAATTATTTAATCATTTGGAATCAGGCAGTATCACTAGTAGCAATGCTAGACAGAAATTTGATGCATCTCCTACAACTGCTTTGATGGTTGAGGTCGCTGAACAATTCCATCAAATTGATAAGCCGGATAAAAATCATGTTGTACTTACATGTGAGGAGCTTGAGCAGTCCATCTTAGCTGACTTAGAAAGCAGGCCCAATCTGCAGCATGTTGTATACAGACCTGGGATAGTCACAGACGAAAACATGAAGCATCAAAAATCTGATATTGATTACGAAGCATCACAGCATCTTCTTTCTCTATTACGAAAGGGGGCCAAGAAAGAGAAGGAGATGACATTTGGAACTGGTGTAGATCCTGAATTCTTGGATAAATTGTCTTCAACTGATAAAAGTTCTCTTTCTTATCTAGCAATTCCTGATAAAAAGACTACTGAGATAATATCCAGCTCTGAGAAGTCCACGATCCTTGAAGCATTATTTGGAGCTACTTTTATGAACGAGCTCCAAGTTGCCCAAGCTCCAGTTTCTACAAGAAGAGCAGTGATAGATGACGAAACCAACATTGATGCCTTCCCATCATCGGTTGGATTGCCATTTCCAAAATCAGATGCTAGTTTCTGTTCTAGGTCTGGCAATTGTCAGCTGAAGAAGTTTGTTCGTGAAATTGACATTGCACCTCTTAGCAAGGCTGGTTTTGAAGAAAAAATTCTGGAATTCCACTTGCCAGATGAGGATAGTCTGATTATTGAGAGTGACATTTTGGAACCTGTGATCTCAGATCATTCGCCCTTTGTAGATACAAGTAAAAATAAGGAGCTAGTTTCCAAAATAAATGTGGAGCATCTCAAAGATAAATTGCTTACTGGTATTCCAAAGGGGGACATACGAATATCCGTGTTGGATGCCAATTTACAGAGACCCCATGACCTGGACCGTGCTTGTGCTCTTAAGCATCATTTCCAGGGAATGAAAGCGTCTCATACCATCAATTACACTAGAACTCCACACCCATTGTTGCAACATCTCAGAAACAGGAATCAGCAAATAAAGCATATCGGCTCTCAACAAAATTTAAATGTCCCTCAAAATTTTCCTGAGAATGTTGTTCCTCGTAATGCTTCCAATCATGCCAGGATCCCAGGCATTGGCCCCGCTTCCTGTGAGCAGATGTCAATTCCCAGAAACTTTCAGTACCAACTCCCAGATTTCGCAAGAGGTGTACAATTACCGTATCAGATTATAATTTTGCAACGGTATCAACCACAAACGAACAATGTGGACATAATTCCATTACAGCAGCAGCAGCCAACCGGTGGTAGTTCTGGAATTGGAATTCCAGGTAAATTCTGCTGCCATCCTTGTGTTCATCTGCAATAGTTTATACCTTGTCTTTCTGATTTTGATTTACCGCTGGCTGAATATGCCTGCATCCTTCTGCTGTATAATTCATAATGATTTTTTCCCCCTGAATTTCACCTCTTTATCACCTAAAGCAGGTGCTGTCGCCGGAGGCGGAGGCAATCATCCAGAGGCATTTCAAAGGCATCCTTGCCCTGCAGCTGCTCGTCACATCCCAAGTGTGTATGGTCCAGAATTTCAATACAGATGACGATAAAACAATGAAACCCTTTGCGATTCATTAGTAGCTGCTGTTATCTTGGTTTCCCTGCTGCTTCTTTTTTCACCTTTTCTCTTCTGTTTTGGCGATGCGCAGAGTGTCATTTGAAATAGCTCTAGCCAAAGTCTCAATCCTTTGGTCGTTCTTCCCGCTGAGAAGGAAAAAGATTGGAAGATTGGTAGCAATTAAGATAAGAGAATTTTTTGATATACGTGTACATAGGTAACCCAGTTTTTTTTTTTTTTTTTTAATATTCTGGATGATCCGCCCAAATGAATATTGATGTCGGATTCAAGAGGTCAGTCTTCATTTTACATTCGATTTCTGGCATTAAACGTAAAAATTCCATACTGATTTTACTTCGCAAAGTATATGAAATAAACTCGAAATTTTTTACGTTAATATTTATTGGAATTATGCCCCACAGTCTCTTTAATTTCGATATTTTCACGCCAAGTGTTCTCCGTTTCGAAAGCGAACGAGATAAAGTAGGCTCACGGCGCTCGCTCCTGGTGAGCATGGCAACTACCCCGCTTCCCTTCTCTTCCTTCCTGCCTCTCCTCTCCCATCCCTATAAGCTCTCCTTCCGTTCCCTCTCCAAAACCCTAGATCCAGCGCTCACTCCCTGCCGGCCCTTCTCGATCTGCTGCAGGGCTCTTCCTCAGACGCCGGAAGACTCCGTCGAGGCCAAAGGGACCGGCTCCGCTGCCCCTACTCGCGGCGACGTCTACCTCGAGCGCCAGCAAGCTACGTCTGCGACCGCTTTCGTTTTGGAGAAGAACAATCAGGACAAGTCGAGGAGGAAGAGGAAGATCGGTGCCAAGTTTCCTAACAACGTCGCTTGCTGCTACGGCTGCGGAGCTCCGCTCCAGACCGCGGAGATCGATGCTCCCGGTTATGTTATCGCTGAGACCTATGAGTTGGTACGTTTTGTGTGCTGCTGGATTTTCGATTTTAAATTCCTAAAAAGAAACCGAAATTTCTATTTCAATGACCACGTGAATTCCAATCAGTTTCGCATTGGTATTCATTTGTCACCTCCCTTTTCGTGTTTAAAAAACTGGATTGGTTGATCAAGAATATTACTAAAGTAGATTTACTTCCAAAAAGTTTAGCTTGCATGGATCTAGCGTGATAGAGTTATACAGTCCCTCATGTAGCTTTGTTAATAAATCATGATATCATTTTAATATCTGGTCCATCCGTTTATCTAAAGAATTTAGTGTTCATCCATTAGGTTTTATTCACTTTAATAAATGGAAAAAAGATCAGATTGATCTGTTTATCTAAACAATTTAATGCGTTCATCAATTAGGTTCTTATGAAGTATAATAAATGATTTAGTGGCACTCTTGTTTTCATCCCAATGCTCTTATTTTCTGTCACAGAAATTCTAGTAATGGTAACATCCAATGCAAAAATTTAAATGATTGCATCTGTCATGAGATTTTCATTTTTCACATATTTAATCATGCTTAATCAGGATGAAGAGTCATTATGTTGAAAGTTTAACCTCTTTTCATTTTTACCATATGCAGAAGAAGAGGCACCGCCAGCTTAGAACAGTTCTCTGTGGCAGATGTAAGCTTTTGTCTCATGGACACATGATAACTGCTGTGGGTGGGCATGGTGGTTATCCCGGTGGCAAACAATTCGTTTCTGCTGAAGAGTTACGGGATAAACTCTCTCATCTACGACACGAGAAAGTACTTATTGTTAAATTAGTAAGTCATCATTATCCACTGACTTTTAGCTATCTGCTTTGGTAACCACTATATGTCAAATGTTGAGAAAGCATTCTTAGAAACTTTAGAGCTGCTAAATGATAATTTTATGCTCATATCATGATGTCAAAATTTTATTCTTTAGTAAACTCATAGGATTTGCCTGGATTTACATATTTAGCTATGCTAAATCTTGTCTTTTTTCTATATAGATGATCTTGATCACATTTTGTTCTTAGGCTGGTTTCATGGTATACTATTATGTTCAATATGTTGCAAACACCATGAGTAGATGGTATCTTTGTGGACATAAAAAAAAAGTAAAAATAGTACTGACATTCTACCTAAATGAATGCTTTCTGGATGACTTTCAGTTCCCCTGTTCTGTTTATATAGTCATTTAATCAAAATTCTCAATAACTATATGGTGTCACTGAAAGTCATCTTTTTTTATACTTCAATTTCTGTAGGTTGATATTGTTGACTTCAATGGCAGCTTTTTGGCTAGAATACGTGATCTTGCTGGCGCTAACCCTATCATATTGGTCATAACTAAGGTAGTATTTTGGAAGGGTTAAATTTTTACTGCTTTCTACTTTCTTATAATAACTTGAGACAAGTTTTCTTTCTCTAATATGAAGGTTGACCTCCTGCCCAGAGGCACTGATCTAAATTGTATTGGTGATTGGGTTGTTGAGGCTACTACTAAGAAGAAGCTCAAGTAAGAGAGCCTTTTCACCTTTACAACAATTTAGTCCCTTGCTACTAGTTTACCTATTTACTGTATGATCTTTCTTCTTTTATATTTTTAATTAGCACTCCAGTCTTGAGATATATCCCCCCCTCAATTGCAGTGTTGTTAGTGTTCATCTAACTAGTTCAAAGTCATTGGTGGGGATCACTGGGGTTATATCAGAGATTCAAAAGGAGAAAAAGGTTATTTTCCTTCCACTTGGTACTTATGTGGCTCTTCCCTTACATCATCTAAGCTTCATGCTAGGTTTGACTGTGCCTCTTTTAATTTTTGATACAACTTCTTGCTTAGCTAAGCAAGAGGCTTTCAGGTTAATCCTGTATATAGTTGGGTCTGATGATGTGGGAATCTCAGGATTTATTTAGATCAAATTGGTGTAGCTTAATCATTATAACTACCCATTCATGTCAAATCTTCTTGTCCATGTAGCTGTATATAATCAAAGAAATACATATAATCTTCTTTTGTCAAATATATCAGTATATGGATAGCGTTTCCTTTTTTGGAATCTCAGCTAATAAAGGTAATTTTTTGTTTCCCCATTTTTGCAGGGCCGAGATGTCTATATTCTGGTTAGTATATACACTGACTTGAGTGTGAAGTTCTTTATCCATGTTCCAGAAATTTCTGTGCTAAGCAATACTTTGTTGTCATCTTTGAATATATACAAGTCATTTGTTGTCAGTTTAGTGTAACTGTATGTCAATATGTAAATTTTCGTATCCCCTGTCTCTAGTTCCATGATTTTGTACTTTTGAATTTTTTTTCTTGTAAGAATAATTTTCCAATGTCCACTTTTCTAATTTCCTTTTTAGTTTATTTTCTATTACGTTATCTATATGTTTACTGAAAATGAGAAGAGAGGGGAAAAAAAAGGAAATCGTTGATTTCCAATGTCAATAGTCATTTAAAAAGTCACTTTAGATTAGGGGGTGTCAATAGGATGGGATATGGGCCAATCCAGTCGGACCAGACCCAACATGGGGATCAAGCCCAACATGTCTGCAGGCCAAATCTGGTTAGCCAAAATAAACTCTATTTTAGTAAATAGTATTTAATAAAAATATTAATTTTAATTATATTCTAATTTTCTTGAAATTTTTATTTTTTAAATATTTTTAACTTTAAATATTAAAAAAAGGAAATGGGCTTGTAGACCCAAGCCATGTTAAGCTTGGCCTGACTTACATTGTGACCTTATTTATGCTGGGTTGGACCATAGACTAATTCAGGTTGTGCCATCACAGCCTATTTGATTTCTCACAGTCCAGAATAAGCCTGGGCTGTGTTTGGCCTTGCTTAGCCAATTAAAACGTCTAGGTTCTTAATTCTGAGGCTATAGATTCAATTTATTAAGAAATGACACTATTGCACAGCAGAACAACATCATCTTGTGAATTTACTCATTGGATGAAGCTTCAAAGGGCTGTTCATCTGATATGCCATTTGTGCCTTAATATAAATTGATTTAGGAGTTGGGATAAACAAATGACTTTCAGTGTAAAGGTACTAGTTAAACTTGGTCAAATCAATGATAATATTCTGTTTGTACTTTTCATTGTGTTGTTCTTACTTTATCTTATTACTTGCATTAACTACTTCAGGGTGCTGCAAATGTAGGGAAGTCTGCATTTATCAATGCTGTGCTCAGTAAGTTTAATGACATGCCACCTTTTCCACATGAAAGTCAATCTTTTGTTTCTTCCTTATTGCACCTTGACTAGTATGAACCTGTTGTTTATCCGCATTTTGGGGAAGTCAACATGTTCATGCTAATTTTTCTCTTCGACAATCTGTTGTGGGCTGAGTTGACAGTTATATGTCAAAAGCTCAGGTTCTCTCACTGGTACAATAGTAACTTCATTAGTTCCTTTTCATTATAAATTTTTCTTCATGATTAGTATGCTTTATTTCTTTAGAATTTTCTTTTAGAAAGAAAAAGGATGATTGGATATAGTTTTCCTTTTGTAACGGGCACACAAATAGTAATGGTTTTGCATGAAAATGTTTACAGCATGCTTCTTGTGTATTTAATAGGGTGTGGCTGCATTAAGCAGCTTGCCTTTGTATTATAGTTTTCCTTGTTTTGAAATTCTCTTCCAAAACACTTTATTCTGAATAGTACAACTTGTATTTTCTGATGTTCTGTCAATAAAAAATTTAAAATGTTTATCTCTGTTAATAGAGGAGGCTTGTAGATTACCATGCCCTTTGTTGTGAGATTTATATTTTAACTTTTGGGTTTGGATCTCCTAATAATGTGTAAATCAATTTAGGTGATCAGTACATCTAAATTCACTCTCGTGTTCAAGCAGAGCTAATGGCAAAAAGGGATCCAATTGCTGCAGCTGCTCGGAAGTACAAACCAATGCAGTCAGCTGTTCCTGGGACAACACTGGGGCCTATTCAAATTGAAGCCTTTCAAGGAGGAGGGGTGGGTTGTCAGATTAGTTTCTGTTACTAGAGCTATTAGGTTTCTGCATATTCAATCAAACACTTAATACCTACAAATTACATATTGCTCTCATTATATGCCTGCTCTATGCATGCTGTGTTCTAATTGCTGCTCTCTGCATTTCTGTGCAGAGAACAGATATAATTATGTGATTTGAATGTAGCCACTCAAAATCCTGATAACGAATGGTATTATAACAAACTGTTGATACAGTTCTTGTACACGTCTATGATTTTATCCTCATTCTCAAGTTAAAGGAAGAAGTTTTCAGCAGATTCTATGGGCATTAAACGTGGCGGAACAATAATTATATGAATTACTAGTTCTGTTTGTTTATTCAAGAAAAAGCTTGCTATGCGGTTCATTTTAGTGGCAGTTTCCTTCTATTATTGGTATTGTGGTTTTTTTAGTTGGGGTAACTGTTACCAGCAAAAGTTTGTGTTTGTCGCTTCCATATTACCATTCTTTTTAATTCTGAGATGTACCAGAAAACATGCTATCAAATTCTTCTAAAACTCTGTCATCAATCATGTTAATAGAAGATCTATCATGGTACTAATTACCTTTTTTTAATTCTGAGATGTACCAGAAAACATGCTATCAAATTCTTCTAAAACCCTGTCATCAATCATGTTATAGCAGATCTATCATGGTACTAATTAATAGATGTGTTCATCTATACAGAATCTGTTTGATACACCTGGTGTGCACCTTCATCATCGACAAGCAGCAGTAGTCCACTCTGATGATCTGCCTTCTCTTGCACCTCAAAGTCGTCTAAAAGGACAATCATTTCCTGTATGTTAATCATCCATTTGTCTTGTTTCTGAAATTTTATTCAGAAGAGTCAATTCATGTTATTTCTTTGGATGATTGTGCATTCAGATTACCTCAAATGAAACTGCCACTGGTCAGGAAGCTGTTGGTTTAAATGGGTATTCGTTATTTTGGGGAGGCCTTGTTCAAATTGATGTTATCAAGGTTATCTGTCAGCATGTGTTGGTAATATTTATAGATTTCCTATTGTGAGGGCTAATTGTGTGTGAAAATGCAGGCTCTTCCAAAGACACGGTTGACCTTTTATGGACCCAAGAAACTAAAGGTTCATATGGTTTCAACTGTTGTAGCAGATGTGTTTTACCATGTATGTGATTACTAACCCATCAAGTTTTCAGTGTAAAATTTTCACCCCTTGTTTTATTCAGGTTATTATCCTTTATCTCTATCTGCAAATATGGAGCATCATCAAAGGTGTCTTCTGATCAAATACACTAATAGGATAAGCGACCTAATGATGCACAGTAATAAACCAAAAATTTGCAGATGACTCCATGTTCATGTTTAATTTCTCCCTCTTCGACTTTGTCTTAGTGCAATTTACCCCTAAGCTTCATGGTCTTCAAATTGTTATGCTACTCATAAATTGGACCTAGTTAGGAGCGTTGATGAACATACTATTTTTTGCATCCTATAAGAGAGTGCATCCTGAACCTTTTTCTTATGTTCTGAGATTTCTTCCAGGACGAAATTTGCATTCACCTGCAGGTAATGATCTTTCTCAATCTTGCCTTTTGATTTGCAGGAACAACTTGGAATCACATTGACACCTCCAACAGACAAAGAAAAAGCTGAATCTTGGATAGGTCTTCAAACAGTAAAGCAACTGAATATAAAGTTTGACAATACAGGAAGGTACATTTCCATTATATTATGTGATAGCCATCGTTTGCAGTTTAGGATAAATATTAGCATTAATCATTCATAAGGTGTGAACTAAGATGTGATTATACAATACAAAATCTGATATTGGATTGTTGGATATCTGGAGTTTTGACTGATGTCGACATTTAAGGCATGTTTACTTGGAGCATAATGAGAGGAAAGAAAATATAGATACAAGTTATTTTGTAGCGCTCAAACTAGATTACCTAGATCCGGGTAGTTTACAAATATATTGCTACCCAATTTATAATAAACTTGGTCATAAGATAATACAATATAAATAGAAGATCTAATAGAAATGATTTATATCCATACACTATAGAACAAGAGAGAAAAAAAAAAATCAGAGAATTTTCATCCTGAAATACTTGTGCATTAATGCAGTGTTTGAGTCAATTGAGTAGTAGAAATTATTATGTACACTTATTGGGGACGAAGGAAAGTCGTGTGCAATGAAAAATGTAATCACTTATTGGGGACGGATCCTTGACCTATGACTGAGGATAGAGGGAAAACTAATTTTATCAGAATGCAATATGCTGGAAGCCATGTTTATAGCCTCAAATTTGGAATGCATTTTAATCAGTTTTAGCTGTTGGTTCGTTGACAGTAAGAATATTTACAGCATGAATGATCCAATTAAAGCATGACCAATAGCATTTAAATCCAAAAAATGCATTCCTTTTGCCATTAGAGATGTTTAATTTCTGCGCAAGATTATTGGAACAAATACTTTAGCATTTTCTTATCCTTTGAATTACTTTTCTCCATTGCTTTGTCAAAGCAATTATTCAGAGGTACTACATTAGTTGGCTCCTGGGACGAACAGAAACTCTGAATACTCTGAATCATTGCTTTAGATATTTGTGCCTTGAATTGTGATTTTAATGAAACCAGGCATGATAAATCTAAGTTGCTGAGTGAATCCATAACCTTCTCCTTGGTCAGGCCTGCCTGCGACATCGCCATATCAGGTTTGGGATGGATAGTAGTTGAACCAATCGGCGGCACAGATACTCGTCATGAGACAGATTCAGAGCAGGCAGGGGAACTGCATTTAGCTGTGCATGTGCCTAAGCCAGTCGAGATCTTTCTACGACCCCCAATGCCTGTTGGTAAAGCAGGCGAAGAGTGGTACCAGTATCAAGACTTGACAGAGAAGGAAGAAGAGTTGAGACCTAAATGGTTTTATTGAACTTTGGCTCTCTTTTCTTGGGCAAAAATTTGTTAGTTGCAGCTCTTGTTGCTTCCCCATGATGTTTGTAAATTAAAAGATGAATAGCAGCTTTTTGTCGGCTTGGTCATCATCGCTAAAGCGGCTTTATATGCTACAATTTGAGATCGACTACATGAATATAAATCCAACATCTGATGTATTAAGGTAAACCTATATGTTATTGTAAAATGGAACATTTATGTTCAGTTAAACTGTAATTCAATTCAAAAACTAGTATCTTGGTTAGTTTGCTTTCAATGGTTCTTTCATTTTGTTAAATTTGCCCATTAGAACCAAATGTAAATAAAATAAGTAAATGTCTCATTGACAGACAATTATCTAGGCTTAGTTTTTCTTCCAATGTTTAATTTGCCTAATTCATCTTCTTAAACAAATATCTATGTTCTTTTAAAATCATTAAAATATAGATGAAATTTTAGACATTACTAATAATATTTATTCATTAATCCATTTAATAGAATAATAATAAAATAAATATATCACATTATTTTCTCATCTAATAATTTTTTAATAATTATAAAAAAATATTAAGGGTATATTTGGTTCAAGTTATCATGTATAACTTTAGTTAATTATCAAATAATTACATAACCAGAATTATCGGGAATAAAACATAACCTAATATTATTGGTTCAATATTAGAAATTGTAATACTCATTTTGGGAAAAAAAATTGAGAAAATTTTTTAAATCCAAATTATATAAATTATATTCATCATTTGGTATACTTTATTACTTGAGACTTGAACAAAAGATTAAATAACATAACCAAAATTATTAATAATAACTTTCGATCATGCCCTAATAGTCATGAATAAAATGATTTGAATCTAAAAATTATGTGGGGGCCCAATTGACATTTAGGTAAAGTTGTGGGGTAAAACTAAAATTTTTGTTTATTACCCGATCCAAATTGAACCATTGAATCGGCCGTGATTTCCGAAACTGCCCACAATTCTGCCGACTCAACTAGGCCGGAAAAATCAAACCGGACCCGGTTCATTCTATTTATTTATATCATATCAGCAAACCTGCCGGAGATGTGTCAAAATCCCCAATCCCTTCCTTTTCTCCCAAGTCCTCTCGCCTGCGGCAGACTCCGATCGCCGTCGCCGTCGATACTTGGGAGCTCGATCCTTCCTGAAGCTCCCAGTTACTCTCTAGAAGACGGGACAAAGCGCCGGCGATGCCCCGCTACCGGGACGATCTCCCCGCTGTCCGTGTGTATACCGTCTGCGACGAATCCAGGTGCGGAAACATGTTTCCTTACTCCAATCCCAAACCAAACAGTTCTTTCAAACCCTACCTCTTCTCTCTTAGTCTTTGTGTTAGTTTTAATATCGTGTCGTCTAAAAATTCGACTTTGTTTGTTCCTCTTTGAATGTCGCAGATATCTGATTGTGAGGAACGTGCCGGCATTAGGATGTGGCGACGAGCTGTCCAAGTTGTTTGGCACGTTTGGGGAGATAGATGAGTAAGTCAGTTTCCTGATCTTGCCCAGTTTTTGAATGGTTATATGCCTCAGTCTTGATTCTGTGTACATGGTCATGGTCCTGATTCACCTTTTGAATCATTATTCATTTCATGTTGATTCTATAGAGATGATGACTGGGAGCTAACTGTAGGAGCAACTTCTAGCATAAAATGTTTTTAATATTTCGATAAAATTTGAGCTACTTTGTTAATCCTGAGGGATTTTTCTTTAACTTTGTTTATTTTTCATGCTATAGTATAGAATGTTAATTAATGTCTACTGTTAAGGGTCTATTCTTTGTTTTCTTAAGCGTAAATATAGTGCTTTTGAGATTCTAAGAGGGATTAAAGATGTTATGTTGTTAGAAATAAGATGAAATTTGTATTATCTGTTGTAGGTACTGATGTGCTGCTCTGCTCTTTTGCATTTTAGCTGAATTATTGTTGTCTTTCAGGTGCAAACCCATGGATGCAGAAGATTGTGAACCTTTCACTGATGTTTATTGGATAAAATTCTCACAGGTTAACAATGCGAGGTAATGAACAAAATTAACTTTAATGTCTAACTTTCCTACCTTTGGTCGTGGTTTAGTTGTCATATGAGTTCTCTAATTAGATCTCATGGCTTCAGGTTCGCAAAGCGGAAACTGGATGACTCCTTCTTTCTAGGTAACCCTTTGCAGGTGTCATATGCACCTCAGTATGAGTCTCCTTTGGAAGTTATGGAGAAACTGGAGGGCAGGAGGAAGGAAGTCCTTGGCCGAATAGGATGTGAGTTTCTGTTTCAAGAATCTTCTCGCGGTTAAGAGAGTTTCATTTTGGTTTCATTGGACTCATATCACAAGGAAATTTCCTTCTATGCTTTGTTAGATGCAGCTGGAATAAATGGTGGATCAAAGTCTCAAGTACTAAACAACCCTCGCAGTATTGGAACTTCTAACCATCTTTGGCTTGATCCAGCTTCATCAGCATCAAATAAGTCAGAGTTTCAAGCAAGGCAGAGGTATGTTTATAAGTTTGCAGTAGCAAATTAGTGTTTCAAAGGCAATGGTAAAACTGGGATGGGGCCCCGAACACTCAGTTTAGTTTCTGGATTTGTCGAACTACCAGGAATAAATTGTCAAGGATAGATTTTTGTTTCCCGTATTTTACTTATTGTAGATGACTTATATGATGTTCTATGTTCTCTCCTCCACAGTGAGTATGCTAAAGAAGGGTGGAATTGCCATCTTGGAGAGGCTCCTCCCAGCCATGTCTCCTCTAACAAGGTATATATGAGAAGAAGTCATCTATTGATACTACTGTAGATTTTTTACACTTTCCAATTATTTGGCTTGTTCTTCTGTCCAGCAATAGTCAATTATGCACATATCAAAATCTAACAGGCATGTGTCTTTGATTCATTGCAGGAATATTTTGCCGCGCCATCTATGAACCGGACAGTCAGACTGGTCAGAGAGAAGCTCGATAAGGTTTAATATTCTACCATGTTTTACCCCTCTTTGCTGATATAAAGCTCGTTCTAATTCGAATGTTGATACAGATACGATCGAACACCGAGATTGCTGAAACAGCATCCTCCTCACCGAAAAGAATAAAAGTAGACAACCGAAGAAGAATATGACGCTCTCAGAGCAAAGTATCGAGATGGGTAACTCGGAGTAACAACAATAGAAGAATTGGATCCTGATGGGTATTAAAGATTTTAAAATGCAACCATAAGTATCATGTTTGTATGTATCAAATAAGATATAAACAAAAATTAAATCATTGAGATGATCTACTTTCATAGTGTTTATCATGTTTGGACAATAGTGTGTCTTGACCATTTACACTTATAGTTAGTAGTCATCCGTGATTTACCTCCTCCGTGTTAGCTCTGGGACGGATTGACGGGAGCGCTGGGACGAACGAATTCACCTTTTGTCACATATTTGGACAATAGTGTGCTAATTTCTTAGGAATGTAAAAGAATAATTAATGCTGAAAAGAAAATTGTAGGAACTATACATTCTATGCTTAAAAAAAAACAATTAATGTATCTAATTTTCAAGGTCAACTTGTAATCAAATCTGTAAAGGGTGAAAGAGAGTATAGGATAATAGTGTGTCTTGACCATTTGCACTTATGGCTAGTAGCCACCCGTGGTTTACCTCCTCCGTGTTGGTTCTGGGACGGGTCGGCGGAGGCGCTGGGGCGAGCGATTCGCCTTTTGCCACATGTAAAGGGTGAAAGAGAGTATAGGACAGTCAGCACATAATATCTCTAACGTAATAGTTAGGGGTTAAATTTTTAGAAATGATAACCTGTGGTTTACCCCACCATATGTCTAATGTCTATGTACTTGTATTTACCTCCTTTCATATCCACAAGGCCGACATTAGAGCGCCGTTAAGGAGCGGATTTACCTTTCTAAAGGGTGAAAGAGGGCCACAGGGCGTAGTGTAGAAAGTGGGTGTATGTCATTTCTGGCATAATGACCAATGGTCAATTCTCAGAAACTAGCGACCTAGAGTTTACCTCACTATGCGTCTAATGCTTGTGTACATACATTTACCTGCCGTTATATTCGTGGGTCAACATTAGTTGCCCGCTAAGTATAGCGGATTTACCTTTTTTTTTCTAAAGGGTGAAAGAAGCTCTCGGGCGTAGCGCAGACGGTGGACGCATGACATATCTAGCGTAATGGCCAAGGGTCGATTCCATGGTTTACTCTATCATGCGTCTTCTGCCCGTGTACCTGTATTTACCTCTATATCCGTGAGGCCGACACTAGGCGACCGCTAAGATAGCAGATCTACCCTTTTTCCTAAAGGATGAAAGAGGCCTTAGGGCATATGTGAGTTTGCTATGGCAGGTTTGCAAAATTGAGCAAGGATCGAATCCCCACAAAGATTGAGAAATTATCCTCCTATGTGACGACTATCTTCGATTTCCTGATTTACTCTCT
>JBAMIE010065585.1:3345-17650 GCA_037177295.1 Kaempferia parviflora
AAAGACTGTCTATAGATAATGTGTACCTTTATATTGAAGGACTCTAGAGATTCACATATCTGCTCCAGAAGTAAGATTACAGTCTCAATACGCCCTATCGGTATCAAAACTGAACCTCCTTCTTGCAGAGAATCTATGATGCAAGAGCATATAAACTTGGTCTTCTCAGTTTCATCAGAGCTCTCATCAGTTTCAAGTAAAAGGCGGTGTACTTTATCCTTAGTATCAGCACTATAACATATATTAGCATGCTAGAAGAACTACAGAAAAGCATAAAAATGAATACTGCACAAAAAAGGACCAGGGCTCAAAAATAAGTTAATAATAGATGAAGAAAACCTACCTGCAAGTTGAATCATTAGAGGGAGAAAAATCACCATCTCCTGTCATGTTTATGTCTCTAATTCCTTGTGGTTTGGTACTAGTAATGTCAATGCTACTTAGCGCTGAAAGATCTGAGAACAGCACTAAATCATTCCCAAGCAGAGACATGTAATCAAAACCCTTCCAACAGGATGACATGAATAAGGAGCTTGATAGATAAGAAATACTCCTTCTTGGACCATGTATTGTCCAATTGGAGCTTCCAATGTCTAAACCTGAGCTGTATGCTTTCAACATTATAGATCCATTGAAGTAAGTTTCTTCACCATACTTGAGAGGTTGAATTTTCTGCATGCATTCCTTTATATCTGCTGCACTAATATGTGAAGACCATAACCAAGAAAAAGATGTCTCATTAAGTATGAAGAATAAGACAAACACAGTTGAATATAACTTTTCAGAACAAAAGGAATATCTCTATTATCCATTACGAATGACTCTACACTAAAGTAGCTATGTTCAAAATAGCTTAAAGGTTGGCAAATTTAAAGACTGTAAATATACAAACTTCACTTCCATCTTTACTTTGTTAGCAATATTTTTATCTCCAATTTAAATGAGCATAACTTTGAAAAAACTAAATAGCAATCCTTTCCTCAATTGTATTAAACTAAAGCCTCAGCAAGATAGCTTTTACCCAAATGATTATACAGAAGCTTTTCATCAAATGACTCCAAATCTCCAATGACCATTGCCTAGCAAAAAATAGGTTGCATGTGAAATATTTGTACCACATTACAATTTCCTAAGGGATTTTCTTTTAGGTATCTCCACAGGATAGCAGACCATAAATTGTATACACCATTAACCAAACACAATTTATGAATAAGCCATATAATAATCTGTTGACCTTTATTAAAGCTATACATTTACGCAATAACAAAATGTTAGACAATTTATACTGAAATAGTGCTAGAAAGAAAATGTATATGGTCAAGAATTGAAACATCTTTTTACAGAAGAAAACAACATTAAGTCAACAAAGTGTACTTTAAGTATGCAAAGGTTAGTATGTAAATGTGGTTTCTTGATTGTGTCCTTTAACATTGACAAGTTAAATTCACCTAAACACCAATTGAAAACTAAAGAAATAAGAGAATTCGAACCTGTACAAGGGCATCCAACCTCCTAGTTCCTCTCCTCCACCCAGAATGACTTGTTTCAGCAATGGTGAAAGCTTTCCAAGCTCCTCCCATTTCATCCATTCTGGAAAACCGGGCCTAACGTCTGCACCATAAAATTGCACGAATTCAGCGTGCATCGAAACGAGATCTTGCATCAGCAGCTGTCCAATCCTTGCAGCCACCTCTGTCACATAAATCTATAACGCCAAATGAACATCACCAAACCAAATAACACAAAAATTCACCTTTTTTACCTCATCTATATATATATATAAAAAAAAAAAAAAAAAAAAAAAAAAAAAAAAAAAAAAATCATACCTTGGCATTGAATTTGGCATTGCAAGTGAGGAATGGCAGGCCCAGCATGCCAAAGGGCGAAGAGATTAAGACAACATCAATCAGAGATGGATCCCAAAGGTGGAGGCTAGGCACGGTTTTATACCATGGGAGGCCTTGCAAAAGACCAAAAGCAGGGGAGGAATCGGAGGAGGTGATGGGGGAAAAGACGATGAGGGTGGAAAGGTCGATGGGGCACTCGAGGAGGAAGCGAAAGCCGGCAAGCTGAAGGATGTGCATGGGGGGATAGTAGAAGCCACTCCCTTTGCTTAAACATGTCTACAAGAAAATCCAAATGGTTAAGCAACAACTAACAGTAGAGAGAGAGGGAGAGGGAGAGAGAGAGAGATCAATGTTACCAGCTTCATGTTAGTAGACTAAGGAAGAAGAAGGTTCTCAAAACCCTACACAGGGAGGAAAAAAGTTATAGTAAATACTAAAAATAATTCTAACCAAAAAACTCACTTATTACTGCTTCTAATTGATACCTAAACTTTGTAAGCTATTTCAATTTGATCTTACTTTCCGTAAGAGAATATGATTTCAATTGATAAAATAATCATTAAAAAAACATTCATCAGATAGCATTTTCCATAAAATACAATGTGTCGTGTCTCGCCTGGGGTTGATCCACCCAATGTTACTTTCCTCACGCCTGTTGCTGGAGAAAAAAAAAAACAGAAAAACAATAACTGTTGCTATTATCCGGAAGAAGAAGAAGAAGAAGAAGAAGAAGAAGAAGGTACGGTTGTTGGGAAGAAATCAGCACCCGTGAAGGAGATGCTCTGATGCTGGCCCCGTTGCTGGAAAACAGGAAGGAGGAAGATGGAGAAGGGATACTTTCAGCTGGAAGAATAAAAAGGGGAAAGAAAGCTGCTTGCTGCTGAGAAGAGATGGAGAATGGGAGTTAGGGCTGCAAAAGAGATCCAATGCTGGAACAGAGGAATACAGAGAGGAAGGAAAGGATAAAGGAGAAAGAGAAGTGGCGTCCGGTGGAGAGGCCGGCCAGCGCAAAGACGAGGAAGGAGGAGGCGGCGGGGCGGCGGCCGGAGGGAAAACACGGGAAACAGAGAGCGGAGACAGAGACAGAGGGTTCCTTATTAAATAATCTATAATTCTTTTTAAATCCGACTAAATCGCTTTATTTATTTAAAAATTAATTCGCTGCTCAAGTTAGCATTTAACTCCATAATTTAAAAAAGTCATTGCTAATTTTATTTTAACACAACCCGAACGAAACTAATAAAGGATTTACATTCTCCAAGATCAAAATACTTGACCTTTCACATGAGAAAATTGAAGGGGTTTTTGTTTTCTTTTTTTCTTTAAAAAAAATGGTGACCAGCAACCACTTCTTTATAAATAGGCCCTCCAATCTTTTCTGAGGGTGTAAAAAAATTACTAACATTTACAAGGACTAATTGATTAAGTTAGAACTTCTTCATCCCCTACTAGTTTGGCTCCAAAGAAGCAAATGTTATTGAAGTCAACTCCAATGAGAATTTTCATCAGTTGATGTATTTGTGGAGGACTTGTCGATCATCCGCACATTGTACTGCTCATATACTCTCATTCGATTTTCGGCCCACCATTGTTCTGCTTGCTTCTCGCTGAACCGCTTGCGACTGCATAAAAATTGAAATGCATGGTGTATAAGATGCCGTAAATGATAGTTCAGCCAGTGGAAACATTGAAATAGCAGTTGCTGACCACATTTGTTGTTGACAATCACATATCGTCAAACATTGTAAACACACATCATGACTACACAATGTGTTATGCGAGGGGAAAATAAAAGAAGAAAGTTTACTTGAAAACCTCTTCTATACTTCGAATAGTGTTCAGCATATAACTAATCCTATACTTACAATATTGTTGTTATAATTTGCAAGAGCCTATTTGGTTATTCTTGTTTGGTCATAATACACCAAAAGAAGGAAAAGTTGGACAAACCTGAAGCGAACCCGTTTCAAGTCTCTCGCGCCTCTAGCAGAAGTAAGGGTAATATACACTCCTGGCTCATCTTGTTCAACCCATTCAGTCTCATGATTGGGATCTGGATCAACTGCTTTGCTTGCATTTCTTGCAACAGCGTTACCCACGTTATTCCAGCTTGGTCCGTTGGGGATTAGCACACCACTGGAACCATTTACATCCGCTTCATGAGAACTTAATGAGCTGCTGAATCGATCGACAGTTGCAATGGAGATACCACTTGAGGTGGGACTAGAATTGAAGGATGCCAATTGAGGGAGATTATAAGTTGCAGCTGATGGAAGTCTTCCAGCCATGTCCTTCAACTATTAAAACAAGGCAGAAATATCAGGAATACTTTTTTTTTACTTTGACAGATTGATCAATTAACAAAATGAAAGTGCATATCTACCTGAGCAGTAAGTGACTTGATTACTTCTTTAGCTGCTTTACATTTTGCGGTTTCTTCACCAGCAATTGAAATAGCCTCCTTCAATTGGTTAGTTGTTCTTTCCAACTCAACTTCTTGAAGCTGGGCCTTCTGAGTAAGGTTTACTACCTATTCATTTGTTACAAAGATGCAATGTTGCATTTACTACCATAATAAACAAATGGAAATCATCCATTGCCCGGCATTTGAGAAACTTACATTGGTATATCTAATAAAAGCACAATATAAGTAATCCAACAATTTACTTACAATGGTCAACAGACCAATCATGGTTCACATATAATGTGGCAGCGTGACTATAATCGAGCTAATGAGAACATCATGATCTCAGGTTAACTTATCATGATTACCATAACTACTTCTGAACTGACTTGACTTGCAAGTGATATATGTGCCAGACAACTAATCATGCAGATAGACAGAAATAAACAGCTTCAATTATACGATCATAGCACAAAAATTATCAGTCAATAATATTAGCAACTTTAACAATATTCCTTCTTGAGAACCACTGCAACATCTATAACTAAGGTGAATGGACGCGTAGCTAATGAAGTTCAGACGCTTGTAGTCAGTTGTTGCAGAAGTTTTGCATAACGTGCATGCTTAAAAAAACCAAACTCCGACATTTCAGATTTGGAGCCAAGAATCAAGTAGCATGCACATGGAAGGATAAAATTTTAATTTAAATGTAGTAAAACACATGAAATTAGGATAACAGACAGGAAGATGATTGTCTGGAATGTTACAAGAGGCCCCATGAGACGAATGGCATGCACAATGCACTTAACAGAAATTCTACTGGACATAAGAACCATATTCAAATCAAGAATGAGTAGAAAGGCTGATGGCTATTGAGATTGACCTTTACAAATTTCCAAAGTCAATGAGGGGAAAACAGCTAATTCTTAACACGAGATTAATTAAATTAAACAAGTACTTTGTTTTTCAGACATGTGATACTGGATATCTCTCCAAGCAACAAGAATATATCTCCATGGAAGATCGACAATGAAATTTACCTGAGCTCTTAACCTGGTAAGCTCTTGGCTGAGGCTGTCAGTTCCATTTTTTGAACTATCAGAAATGATTCTGGGAGAAGTCAGTCCACCAAGTGTAGGTGTTGGTGTGGTAGAACGAGGAGGGCTGAGCCTTCTCGATACAGGTGACGTTGCTCTAGAAACAATTCTTGACCCCGGGACAGAAGCTGAGAAAATCTTTTTTGAGGTTCCTGATGTTGGATTAAAAGTTTTTGAAATATTAAGGGCACCCCAACGCAGAGTTCCATTTGGAATTGGTGATACACGATTGCTAATAAATTCAAACTTCTTGCTCTTTTTAGATCTATTATCTGTTTGTTTAAAGGACTCCAATGAAGAAAGCAGAGGAAATTGAGTGTTTGATGTTGAATCCAACTTATCATCGTCAACCATTTCAGTCAATCCCCGAATGATGTTTCCTCTTCTGTTAGCAGCAGAATGAGACGATGAATCAGATTCCAAGGGCTTGTTTAACTTGATAAAGCAGTTGTCACAGACACGATATGCTTTATGTGGATTTGGTGCCATAGAAGCCCTTAGGGATTTGTTACTGCTACAAGAATGACAAAAAATAAGTGCACAATTGTAACAATTATGCCGTTTCCTCTTAAAATTGAATGGAAGGCGACAGGCTGAGCAAATAGACTGATCGACTCCAGATACCCACTTGTGAATACAAATTGCTGCAGTAAAATTAGTGCCACAAACTACACTCCTGACTCGTTTATCTTTTAAAGCTTCTACTAGTGTTGGGGAATTTCGGTCATCAGTGTCACCATGTCCTAATCGGCCATTTGCTCCTTTACCCCATGAGTACACTTCAGTTCTTGAAGTTAAGACAGCAACATGATAAGCACCGCAAGAGATCTCCTCAACAAAATTTTTAAGGAGCTTCCCTTCAACACGCACAGGGAACTTTCCATCAGCTTCTGGATTTCCAAGTTGACCACAAACTGCACTGCCCATGGTGTAAACATGGCCTGAGGTTGTAAGTGCCACAGTTAGGCTGTGCCCACAAGCAATTTGACAGAAGCTTGGCTCAACCAGAGCTGCAACACAGGTAGGCACTAGTCTATTCTCTTTATCACCATGTCCAAGACGCCCTTTGTCACCATCACCCCATGTAAACAGCTTTGCTGAAGAACATTGGCTAAAATTTGAATTTCCACAAATTACTTCTACAACTGCAGCTGTATGCCAAACACCACAAGCAGCTCGAACTGTTCGTAATCCCCTCAGAGATTCTACTTCCCTAGGTATCGATACACTCTTGCAATCTCCATGGCCTAATACACCAAAAGTTCCATCTCCAAAAGTAAACAGTTGCCCAGCTGAGGTTACAACAGCTGTATGCCAAGGTCCACAAGAAATTGATGAAACATGGATTCCCTCCAAGGGTCCACTGACTCTCTTTGGTATCCAGTGGCTCATCTCATTTCCATGACCAAGTAGCCCAAGTGCAGATGTACCATCCCCCCATGTGTAAAGATCACCAGAAAGTGTAACAGCACAAGTATGATGTTCCCCACAAGCAACAAGTTCAATATTTGTGGTTGCAAGAGCATCAATTAGTTTTGGTTGAGAAACGTCAGCGTCTACTCCATGCCCAAGCCTACCTCCAGACTCCTTCCCCCAAGAGTAAATCTCTCCTTGCTTGGTTACAAGGGCCGCATGCCTCCCACCACAAGAAACATTCTGAACATCTAATATTACAGCAGATTCCAAAGCTTTTGGCACAAGAGAATCCACTTTCATACTAGAATAGTCATCAGATCTAAGACTTTCACCACCTAGAATTGCTTCTCCAGTTCCTTCGCCCCAAATAAATAGATCCCCTAAAGCATCTCCATCATCATGACCAGAGCCTTGACTGGATGAGCTGACCGCACTTGAGAGACTAACCCTGAATGCATCTGTGGAAATGCCCCTTGTATGCACATTTATACTATCTGAATACCCAGAAGATAAAGAGTGGACTGACCCAGTAGCAGAATCAGAAGAAAAGAAATTCTTTGGGGGTACTGCATAAGCAATGACATCAGATAAAGATTTGTCTAGTCCATTCTTTGTTGGGCTTTCATATGCACTCCGGAATCGAAGAGCGTCGCTTCCATCCTGAATAAAGCATGAGTTAGAATTTTCCTGAGTGATAGAAACATTAAAAAGGAATGTCCTTGGACTGGTTGTACCGAAAAGCAGAGCACCTTAGCCATGCTATCACTACTACCAAAAGGGGAGTTCAAAGGAGAGTTTCTTCGAGTGTATGTCCTCGGACTGGTTGCACCAGATGATATTCCATTACTTCTAGATTCTGTTCTCCTTCGCTGATAACCACGTGACATCAATGCTTTTAAACCAGCAAACCAGGCATCAGCTTCATCTTTATCCTTGCATATCTTGAATAGAAAAAATGATTACTATTTGAATGAAACAGCATGCAACCAAACAACAAAATGCAAGTAGAAGAAAATATATAAACCATGGTATGATTGAAAATGTGAGAGCATATATTAAGAAAATGATCAGAAGAGTTGACTGACTTACAAGATCCAGTGATCTGTCATTATATATAAGAGAAAATGATTGGCATTCCTTCTCAGGCTGTGGATACCTTAGAAAAATTGCCTGCAAGTCAAGAATTCAGGTGTAATTACATGATCCAAATGGTTTTATAAAAATGTAGCATTTCAAGTATTGATGTCAATAAACTATTCAAAACAGTTGTAGCAGCCATGGAATTTTGGTGCTAGTCTTGCTTTTCTAATTATTTTGCTGTTCGTTCTCACTATTTGGTATGGTTTGATCCTCCAAAGACCTACAGTTATTCTTTGTTGGTGAAAGGAATAGCCATTTATTACCATTGTAAGATGCAAGGAATGCACATAATGTGTCAGGGTCAAAAGTTATACGACGTTACCAAAATATATAAATGTGTTGAAATGAAGTGACTTGTTATAAAAATAGTTTATTTTATAAATATCAGTAAATTTCATGTCATATAATTTAACTTTTAAAATTAGAAAATTAGTCGATCTTACACTTTATAAAAATATTTTTTAAAATTAAATTTTTTTTCTTTTATATTCTTTTTTTATCCAAATGACATGACCTATTTATGACACGATTCTCACATCCTCATTTTTGTTTTGTATTCTTTGTCTTGTTGTCACCTAAATCATTTGTTTCTTCTTTATCTTCTCAGTCAATTTTTAGAAATATGTTAAGAGCCACTTTCATATTCTACAAGGTTATTGGTTACGGTGGAACGTGGACAATATAAATGTTTTACATTTTGATGGCACTTGAAAATTTATTTCTTTTCCTTCTGAGAAGTATTGTGGGATGCATATAAGTTTCTCATTCGTGTAGTCTTGAATTTTGTGTTTTATAAGAAAACAAAGAGCATGCATAGATTGATTGTCACTACATCACAGCGAAGCTGCAATCTAATAAAATCATTAGATCTTTGTTAGTTCTACTTCTAATGATTAGTTAGAAGATGACTGAATGATTAAGAAGGTCTAGACCTGATGTTGAATAGATTTGTAACAAGCTGGTCTCAACAATGTATAATAACTTGAGGAAGTGCTATAAGCCCACTAGGTGCCATGGGCCCATGTGTAAATATGAAATGTGCAAGGGGAATACTTATAATATTCTAGTCATTAATAATACTTGTATATAGGTAGAGGGGGTACCTAAGGTTATCTTGGAATATTTCCCCCCTAACACAGCCCATAAATGAGAATATTATTGAAATCTATATGCCTAAACATGTTTCATTCTCATTGATTGAAAAAAGCCATGATGCAAGATGAGCGTTTTCTTCTTGGGAATCAAGCTAACGTGATATCACTGCATATATTCACTTACTCTTTTAGTTCATTATATCTCAATTTTAGGAATTGACTGGGGCTTAGGACTGCAAAGTATAAGCTTGCTAGTTCTCAACTGTTTGCACGGCAATTATCTAATAATGATCAGAACTCCCTTGGAAAAAAAGAAACTAAGAGTTGCAATTAAAATCTTAAAAAGAGTTTTTAGACTTTAACAAGCAGAAAGAGTAAATTCTATGGCGTTGTTTCTCAGTATTTGACTGAGGGTTGTAGTTGTACATAAAAAAATCCTAAATATATATACCAACGAAGGACTTACAGTAAGTTTGTATTTTAGTATTGCTATATTTACTAGGTGTCACTTGATTTTCCCTATTTTCTCTCCCAATAGGCAAAAGCCTATAGGTGTTAAATGGAATTTTCTATTGCTCAATGCTTTTCATATCAGAGAAAGAAACTTACAGTGCGTTGTCCAGGAATGATTCTCGTCACATGGCTTAGTTTGAGGTGTTTCTCCTCTTTACCTGAGAACCATATTAGCAGGGACTCATCCTACAAATCACAGATTTGCGCAGAGAATCATAATGAATAATACCCGGTAAGTATAGTCGACAACTTAATAGTAATGAATAATACATGTTAAATATGATTGAAAATGCTATTAATATGATTATTTTGTGAGGGAGAAAGGTATGATTCTTCCATCAGGGTGTCCTCCCAACTGAGGGGAAAATACCAGCCATGTGACAAAAGGCGATTCGCTCGCCCCCAGCGCCCCCACCAACCCGTCCCTAGGCAAACACGAAGGAGGTAAATCACGGGTGGCTACTAGCCATTAGTGCAAATGGTTAAAGCATGAAGGAGGGGAAAATACCAGCCATGAGAGAGAGAGAAAGAGAGAGAGAGAGAGAGACCAGAGTGAACTACATGGCTGTGAAATAAAGTTATCACAAAAAGCTCACAAGCATAAACCCAAGGGTTTACTTTCTCTCACAGTTTAAGATGAAGGGTTTTCGGCAGTCTTCTATCCAGTAATCACTAGCAGTACAGGATTTGGATCTACAAGTTTGTGCTATGATGGTTTTATCATGTAGACTTATGGCAGAGTTTATTTCACATTCTAGCAGTACAAGATTTGGATCTACAAGTTTGTGCTTTGAGGCATCAAGATCTAGCAAGTGGTGTTAAAGCAATCTCTAACCTCATCCAATAGTATCAGAGACACCTGTGATCCCAATAATAGCGTCGTAAGGCTTAAGTGTGGACATCCTAGTTATAGTAAGAGGTGTCTCCTCCAAAGTGGTTCGTGGATTGTTACATTCCTACTTCCATATGTTATTAAAGCCTCGGTTGTTATACCTAAGCTTGATGGCTACCTGAGAGCAACCTTGATGTGCTTAGAACCTCAAAGAATTACTGAGTGTGATTGTTGTGTGTGAGCAAATCCTAGGTCTACTTATTCCTATAACCTCAACTCTCGATGGAAAAGGAGAAATGAGCATGGTCCATGCCCACCAAAATAGAGGGTGTTCCACCTCACAATCCCACAGGACCAAGTGTGTATTATGGTTGTGCTTCTAGTAGGGGCATCTCTCCCAAAGTGAGTAATAATTTTGGGATGAATTGGGGTTTGACCCACTTGAACACATTAATAAGGTAGAGAGTGGTGAAGAAAACAACTATCCAACTAAATGATACTGAATATACATGTCTGATGTTGGTAATCTAATTAGTTGCAGGTCATTCCATCTGAAAAGTAGAATGACTGTCAATTGTGGATTGTTAATCTTCAAAAAAACTTTCATTTGTTGGTTAATTAGTTTGCACAGCATCCTTATCTTCATCTGTTTATTTCTTACAAACTGAAATATTTTCCCAGTCGAGCACATGATTCCATCAATTTTTAACAATGTTGATACTTTTGTAATTTCCAACACTTTTTTTCAAAACTATAAACCTCAATTTTCTTTTAGTACTAAGAAATGTGAGTAAATTGTGTCAATTTATTCACAATATTTTTTTGGATGATTAGTTGTGATCGTGACAACTTACTCATTTTCCATACTCACATTTTTGTACGTCATATTTCTTATTTTCTATTTGTAGGTATAATTTCTGAAGGCTTAAATTTTCAGTCTGTTGCTATATTCACCAGTTTGTATGATCCATTCTCTAATTTACTTGCCCGTGAATCAGATTTCATCCTCACGCTTTCAATCCTGGACTACAACCAAACAAGAATGAAATATGACATTTCAAGTCTAATTGCTTGCACAAAAGAAGACAATAGCAATTATTATACAGCATGAAACCTTGATTGTTTATCCTAACTCTGGATAGACAAAAAATTATATCAAACTTTAAACAAAATTAATTGAGTAGTGATAGATCATTTGTATTCTTTACAGCTGAACTACAATAACTGTTTGACAAATATTTTTGTCCAAGAAGCACAGAAAGAGAGGAAGTATATCTTAATGTGCAACTACACAGTATGTTAGCATATTGGAAATGTCAAAAACTGATTGGTTGTGCATAGGCGGGTATAGAGCTTACATTGGACAATCTGAATGGGCAAAACTTTGGCTTTCCTCTGCGTCCATACTTTAGCAAGTATGCTCCCTTCTTCAATGCAGTTATAGCCTGTCAAAAATGGAGGAAAATCCTAAATTTTTTTGTGCAAGACAAGTCCATTTACTCTGAAACCATAGCCAGATAAAGGCACAGCGCAGGAAGAAGCTCGTATATTTCTAGAAAGATTATAAGAAAAATGTAGGTACACACAATTCAGCCGTCACAAATTCATTAGCTTGAAAAATATTCCCAATATGACACCATGATGTGTATCTGTACATTACCTGATCAAAGGAGTGGTTATAAATAATGCTGAAATGATGAGCATGTCTATGAGTTAGCAGAACTCAGGTCAGCTGGAAGAGAAATCTAGGATTCTAATGTTGTGTAGAATGGGCCCGTGGCCAACTTCCTTACCTGGTCAGCCTGTTAAAGTTCAATCAGAATAGGCAAATAGTATGGTAGAGGCCGATATCTTCCTACGCCTGAATAGGAAGTCAGCCAGATCTAAAATCCATTTAAAGTTGAAAAGAGGAACAAAAGAAGTTTAGACACTTTTCAAAAGATATATCAGCAAGAAATATTTGGATGCTATGCACCAAGTGCATATACACATATATATTTCATGGGGCTTATTTTATATAAGAATATATTATATCCTGTAAGAACTGTGTCATTAATCTTCTATCCTTTCAACAGTAAGACAATTTGATCATCCAGAAATTGGAGAGGCCATGATGCACAAAAAACCAGACAAAACCATCAAAATTAGTTGGAAATTGGAAGTGCCCATAAATGATAAACACTTTGATCATCTTGAAATTGGAGAGCCACGGTGCACAAAAATTCATACAACTAAATCCCCCAAATTGACATCAATTTTGTTTCAAGATCCAGTTGTATCAATTGAGCCTCCGAGATATCCAATTCAGTCATCGAATTAACCAGTAATTGACTATTGATCAATCATCAATCAGTCAATCATCCAAAATGGGAATATCCGATTGATAGCTACTTAGCAATGAAGGTTGATGTCTTCTGATCAATGAACTAATTTGTCTGATTGATTAGCATTTCCTTTTGTTCAGAAGAGTATAATGGCAACAAATTACCATGGACAGACATTGGTAATCACATATTCACATGAAAAAATTTTTGCAAACTTTTTAGTTATTTTTCCAACAAATATAACTTCAAAAGACTCTAATTAAAAGGGACAAATTCTACGGTAACAGGCAGCTAGTTCCATTTGGTTCAAACTTTAAAATAATCATTTGGGCCTTTGAATTTGTATTCCATTCTAGTAAGGATTCATTTTGTTCTTCTCTAGACCATGTTGTGCAATTAATAAACCAGCAAAGCTCATAATGTCCTAAGAGCCTAGGATATTACTACTATGATTCACCTTCAACTTTTGAAAAAACTTCTAAGCAAAAAATATTGCAAACAAGCGCAGAAGATTTTGGTTGCTAGGGATGTTCCATATCATGATTTCATCATAATTACCTTAACAAATCTCACCACTGGCTTGCAAAACCACCCTATTTTATATATTTATTTGCTCTTATTTCAAACTTACCGCTTAGCTAACTCAGGGCAGTGTCCTGATGAAGTTTGCAGGTCATCTCTCCTTAACTGAATTTTTTTACTTCATAACATGCCATCATACAATGAGCATAAACAAGAACGCCCATTTACTGTTTTTAAAGAACTTCCTGAGTACACAATACTGAATGGTTTAGTTTGTTAAACTGAACTATGTTAAGCAGTACCTATTTTAGCTGAGACAAAATGAAGCAAACAATCACAAGAAGGCCTGAGGAGCTGGGACTTTGGTTATTGAATTAAGCACTAAAATTTGAGCATTTGGTTTTAACATAGATTCTAGTAAAGGGCAATGCACTCAATGACCTCTTACAAAGCTTACTAATCTTTCGAACCTGAAACAAAACAGTGAAGTTCAACTGACAACCACAAGCTTGTGCTACTGATTTACAGTAAAGCAAATGCAGTGTTGGCAACAAAAACTACAGTGAATAATACACTAATCAGCGTAACATCTCACCTCAAATTCAATTTTTTTTCAACCGAACAAAGTGAAAGAGCAGTGTTCCGCGCAAATTATCCTAAACCCTTACCTGATCGATGTCCCTCTCGGCGTTGCCTGTCCTCCCCTGATCTGCCGCCGCCGCCATGCCTTCGGCAGCAACGACTACAAGCACTCAACCCTTCCGCTCCATACGACGCAAACCAAACGCCCAGCACATCAACGACGAGACTTCTAAATCGCTCGCCTGATCAAAGTCACTGACGGCAACAACACAGTACCACGAAATGATCCGAATGCGCCTGCGAACTATCGAGCAATCCTCTTCGATTCCGCGTATTTGAGCGAAGATTCCTGCTCCTTGAGAACCGTCGGGATCGAACAAGGAGAGAGAGAGAGGAAGGATTGGTGCTCGGCCTTGCCTCGCTTATTGGCTACCTTTTCCACATGGCTAATGTTACTGCTCGAGAAGGTGTTTTTGCGGTTGAGCCCTCGTAAAAAGAATTAAGGATGTTTTTCACTTTACCTTCGAACTTTAT
>JBAMIE010065684.1:0-17649 GCA_037177295.1 Kaempferia parviflora
AAAATTTTACAAATGTCTATAGAAGTCTTTATAAAAAAGTTTATAGAACTCCATAGAATTCTTTTCACAACTCTGTACAATTCTATTAAGAGTCAATAAAAATCTATCAACTCTACAAAAATCTATCATTAAAAAAAATCAATGAAAGTCGTTAAATCTCTTGATTGGATACACCCCCCTAAAAAAGATAATGTTGAAGTGGATTAGAGGTTGATTGAGTGTTGACCGTCTGGACATATGACGCTTCGTCTTCCAGGTGCCTACAAGCACTCGCGCAGATTTTAGCAAACGTTAGACCAAACTAAGGAAAGGGTCTTCGGCTCTTGTATTCCTACGCTCAAGTCAGCAACGAATCCCAAGAGAATGAATGCTGAAAAGGAGCAGTAAAAGGCTACAGTGAATGTACCTACGTTGGAGATCAAAAACCCTATATATAGTGGAGGTTTCATTTCTTGACATGCGTATCGATGGGCTATCTGTTAAAGACAAACCGTTCTGACACTGACACCTTATTTTAATTGGGCATGCTGTTATAGTACGGTTGTTAGGGGAGGTGTGACGTTTCTGTATAGTTGTCAAAGCTGGAAGTTTCGCTTGTACCCTTATACAATGCGTCGCCTATGCTTCTGGTTTCCTGCCGTGGACTTGCTATGCGCTAAAGGAGTAAGTGGAGTGTATTTCTGTTGCCTACTTAGGGAGGATCGGTGTGTAGGCCGGTCGGGCAGGCCTTGTGGCCAGCCTGGCAAGTTGCTTTGACTTCGTTAACTTAGGGAGGACCGGTATGTTAGTCGACCGGATGGGATGCCTCGACTTACATTGTCTCCTTAGAGAGGATCGGCGTGCTAGCCGACCGAGCGGGCCTTGGAGCCGGTAGGGCGGGCTAACTACTGGCCCATGTCGTCTGTCATGCTGTCTATCACGCTGGTTGCTCCCGCTGATTGTATATAAGCTCCACGTGGCCCTCCAGGTTTACCACATCAATTTCAAATGTATTTTAGATATTAAAAATACATTTTTAAAAAATAATTTCCCTATTGGTCAACGGTGTTGTCGATGGCAGCCAACAGGGCCCACATGTTCCAGGTGTCTATATATAGAACGGCCGGAAACCACGGCGGTGCGCTCCCAAGTCCCACCCCTGCTTCGCCACCCCTCTCGCTGCCCTTTTCGTCGTCCTCCTCCTTCGAGAACTTCGATCCATCAAATCCCGTTCTCTTCCTCCTCCTCCTCCTCCACTTGGGCGATCTTCCGTCTTCCGTCGATCTTCCATCCGTTCTTCACCGATCCATTCTGACCTCTCATCTGCCTACTCCCCCTCGATGTCGTGGCTGAGATCGGCCGTACACAAGGCCGTAGAGGTCAGCGGCAAGAACAACCTCACGCGCACGGTCAAGAACTACGCAGGCACCGTCGTTCACCACGCCGGCCAGGCAGTCGCCGGGGGGACCAGGATCATCCAGAGCCGCATGGTAACACTCTCCCCCTCCCAGACCCCTTCATTTATTGATACTAAATTGCTGACATTACATTCCTCCACTATCTAATTTTATTTATCTTTCCGATAATGAAATCCTGAAGCACCTACTTAACAGTGAATATTATGTGGATGCTTAGCACTTCTTTTCATGTCAAAGTTTGATAGGTAAATATTTAGATTTTATCTAGTTTAATATTTGGTGGCATTACAGGGATGATCAAGAATGAAAGTATATAGTATTGAGTTTATTGTATCATTATTGTGATTAGTCTTGTATAAATTGATCAAAACCTTGTTATTGTTGTTTATTATTAATAGTGAACATGGATTAAATCACAGTGCAACAAGCGTTATCTAGGGTTGGTCCTACAAGTCTTCAATTGAGGCTTCTCTGTTTCTTGATGGTTTGTCTGAGAATGTTGACTTTGAATAGATGCATTATTTAAAGAAATGCAACATCATTATTTTGCAGGGTAATAAAAACTCTCAAAGCTTCAAGCAGACTGCAAAAAGATTGGAAGACATTGCTGTATCATGCAAGGGAATAGAGAGAGTTCAACTATTACAAACATGGTTGTTTTCTTTGCAAGAAATTGAAAGAGTAATTGGAAGTTCAACCGATCATAAGCTGCTGGAACAGCCACTGCCATCTGTCGAGAGCAACTCACATCCTGGAAATGTTTCAATGGTTAGATAAAGTTGTTTTAACACTAAGTATTCTGATGTTTGAAAAGGCAAAATTGACTCTTGTACATGACTCCTCTTCCTGAATTAGATTCTTAGGCATAAAACACACAGCTCAATATGCCTCACTGCCCTCTGTCATGCACATTTTGTCCTTTCAATTGATAATGAATATTTTTACAAATTTTCTGCTCTACATTAGAATATGAGATAATTTGCTGTACTGTGAATTTATTATCAAAGATGATAATATAGTGAGCTTCCAAATGCATCTTTGGACTTAATATTTGTTGAAATTAGCTGATGAATGAAAATTGATGTTCTTCTATATGGTTGTGCAGATCTTATATTTCCTCGGGGATGAAACTATGAACTTCAAGGAAGTGCTTCTTTATAGCCAAGCCCTTGAAAGCGTTATGTTGTCCATGGTAAGTTTGATTATTAACATAATAATTTGCAAGTTCTCACTCTTGTTTTGCTTTTGAGATCATACAAGGGAGAGTTAAGCCAGTAAAGTATGTTTTTTTTTAAAGTATAGAGATACAAGTGTTAAAAACAAAGGATAACAAGAGGTGAAACAAGGAACCCAACAGATGTTAATAGTAGGAAAACTAAGTGAACAGTTCATAGATCACCTCCACAACAGTTGTTCAAAGATAGTAAGTTGACTAGATAGGGCGTCTAACAAAATGGGTTTACTCAAAAGCTCCAATATTGGAGAAAAGAGAACCAAGTGAGGAGGGCATCCATTGATCTGAATCTTGTCGTGGAAAGTAACATCAGTCCTTGTCTTCTGAATTGTGTATAACTAGGATTGGGTAAATGTGATAAACACCAGTGAAGAAATCCACTGCGTCAAAGAAATCATTGCAAGCTCATGATCCACTGGCCATCAAGGATGGCAATGTGTATCTTATAATCAAGTATCCACACGTACCCATCCTGTTCAGGTTCAATACTTGAATATGCTTAACAATTAGGTTTAGATCAGGTTGTTTACCCATTTAAGAAGGGTACTTATTTATCATCCAAAGCGAGCGAGTCTGGGTTCACATAGCATCTAAAAGTTGCAGTACACAATCTACTGCCATCACTAGAAGCCATTTCTTGCTTGTTGAGCTGAATGCATGAAAAAAGATGAGTCCACACACAATTTTGCAATATTACATTGGAAGAATATGTGCACTATGGTCTCCTTGTTACTAAAATGGAGCCAAATAACACAATCAACATCGAGCTCCATTACTCCTTTTTTATTGAGGAAAGTAGCGTGTTATCAGCAATTGGATAATTTGAAAGTCAGGTGAGTAGCAATTGAATAATTAGTGAGCAAGATAAATAGGTAGAGACATAGATGATTACCCTGCCTAATCTACCTACCATAAGCAAATTCATTTCCTGCTTGTTTATTAACCACCACAGTGCTATGAATTGTCAGAAGGAATTCATGACCCAACAAGTCCATTGAGCTGTAAAGCCCTACAACTAAAGCACCTGCTCTAGAGCATCCCATTCAACAATATCAGGCATGTTTCATCGTCAAGCTTTATCAAGACATACTTCTTCATGTCTGCACCAATTTAATACTTCAGTAACACACACATAACAGGCCCCTTGAGAATTACAAATCTATGAGCACTAATTGATGTCTCCAGAAACCTTTGCAACTGGGTGGTAAAAACTTTGGGGATTAATAATTAATTTAAGAAGAAGATATTCCAGGGTAATAGGGAGAAAATCAGAGGTGGTATGTCTCTAGAAGTCAGATTTAATTTGATGCCAAGTCAGGTGAGTAGCAATTAAATAATTAGTGAGCAAGATACATAGGTAGAGACATAGATGATTACCCTGCCTAATCTACCTACCATAAGCAAATTCATTTCCAGCTTGTTTATTAACCACCACAGTGCCATGAATTGTCAGAAGGAGTTAATGACCCAACAAATCCATTGAGCTGGAAAGCCCTACAACTGAAGTACCTGCTCTAGAGCATCCCATTCAACAATATTAGGCATGTATCATCGTCAAGCTTTATCAAGACATACTTCTTCATGTTTGCACCAATTTAATACTTCAGTAACGCACACATAGCAGGCCCCTTGAGAATTACAAATCGATGAGCACTAATTGATGTCTCCAGAAACCTTTGCAGCTGGATGGTAAAAACTTTAGGGATTAATTTAAGAAGAAGATATTCCAGGGTAATAGGGAGAAAATCAGAGGTGGTATGTCCCAATTTATGACTTCTTGAATTTCCCAAGTTTCTTCATTGAAAAATGGATTTCAGACTCAAAAAGGAGAAGACAAGTCTGCTCATATCAACAAGAGTAATCAAGCAATGAGTTAGCTGCTCAATCTCATTGTTAGAGGGATTGAGGTTCCCATAAGTGGCAAAAAGTGGGCTGTAGATGCTCTAAACCAGGAAGCAAAGAGTGAGCTGCTTGCTCAATCTCTTGGCTAGTGGGGTCAAGATCCCCATATGAGATGAAAAGTGTGTTGTAGTCTTGTAGATGCTCTAATGTTTTACCCATTATCCCTGAATTCCATCTCATGATCAACTATGAAATGAATTACATTCACAACTATCCCCATATACTTTTGCTTGCTTTAGGCTGATTAGTTATTCCACACAAAAATTGACAGGTGCATTTTGCACATTTTATGTCCATTAGCAGAAATAATTGGACAGATGTCCTAATTACTTCTGTTACTGTAAGTTTGATATTTGCTTTTATGAACTTTCTGGGTAAAAATTTATTGTTTCACTATTTAATCTATAAATTGAAGGCTTTACATACTGTGAAAATATTATTCATCATATTTGATCTTAGGCATTGTTCTTGCTGATCATGGAAGTTAACCGCAGGTTAAATCTTTTCTGTGACTCAGATTCTGGAAGCTCCAAATGAACAAGAAGTTTCTCTGCTCTTGCAAATATTTGGGTTGGTGGGAATCGTGTGATTATGCATTCTCTTTCACGTGCCATTTATTCCTTCATAGCATAGTTCTAATTTTAGCAATAGCAACTATACGCGAAGTTGAATGCTATAAATATCACAAGACCTTTTGTATTGACTCTGAGACTGCTCAGATTTTATCTTTTATCAATCTTTTCTTTGTGGTTAAACTTGTACATACTATTTGAAATACAATTTCCAGTTAAATAGCTGCAAATATTGTTAATGATTATCTTTAAATAACTTTGACAACTGTTAGGTGTAACATAATCTATTAGAAGAGTGGTTCAACAGAATGTTGATTATATCTTCAATATACCACTCGCACAATTTAAAATTCAACTGGAAATCTGACTCTTTATATAGTCTATCTCAGTGGTGTCTTGTTATTTCGCAGCCCATTTTAGTTCCATGTTAAAACTATGATCTATATGATGAAGGGTTTAGAAGGGTGCATTTTAGATGGATTACCAGTAATATGAGCTTAACCATTTTGGTTAGTTTGAGTTATCTAGTTAATGAACTAATTTTTTCTAAAGGTTGTCAGGATCGAGAACTCACCTAGAAACTGAGTTGTTCACAGGAATTATTTCATTAGATCCTATAATTTAACAACAATTTTTTTTAAGAATAATTTATTCATGTATCTTAAAATGCATATAATTTATCAATAGACTTTTGTTTGTAATAAATATGGAAGTGAACAATTTGTTAATAGCTTGCAATTTCTCATAAGATGTTGTAGCTGGTCCAAAACATTTAGCAAGATGATTTTATTGTTCTATGTTGAGGTATATGTTCTTTTGATTTAATTTGAAGTGATTTTATTCTGTCTGATTCGCTACTCTGGATAGTGCAATTGTGTCCTTTACATTTACTACTAATCAACAGCTTACAGATCTCATTAGAACATATCATATAGAATCACTTTTGTTTTTTCTGTTGCTTTGCAATTTATAGCTATGATATGTAAATATTTTCTTGTGTTTTTGAGTTTATACAGACACTGTCTGACCGGGGGTAAGGAAGATCACAATGATATTATAAGCAGGATACAACAACTTTCAAAAGCATTTTCAGCTTACAAGGAGGAAGTTTTGGTATACTTCATTGTTTCTTTTATAGACTTACAATATCTGATGCCTTGTCTATTTGATCCTGCAGTCTGACTTTAGGAATTCCAGTAAAGTATAAATCTGAAAGTTAATTAAATAATAATACTTGTTACATAAGGTTGTCGCTTGTTGATTGGGTTTCTTTTTATTACTGTGAATCTAAAGAATGACTTGCATTAAAGTACATGTTTTTGTACAAGAGTATTTAGAGAGGCATTAAGTGATAAATAGTCTTTCTATTCTTTTCTTTTTATACGATTCTATTTTTTGGCGATCAAATATGATTCATTATTTTTTAATTGCTCATCCAAACCATATTTGCCAAATTTTTATTTTCATGCACATTTTCAAATGTTTCAGGTGAAGCGTGACGAGCTTCTTCAGTTTGCTCAAGGTGCAATTTCAGGACTAAAAGTAAATGCTGACATAGCAAGGTTACCAATAGACATTTATTTATAGTTTCCTGATTTCATGAACAGACAATTGACTTATATTGCAAAATGTTGTCCACGTTATTTGAGCAAGCAATCGACTAACATAGCAAGGTTACCAATAGACATTCATTTATGGTTTCCCTGGTCTTTCTCAGACAACTTGTGTTGTATTGCAAAATGCTTTCCATGTAATTTGAACAAGCAATGGAGCATTAGGGATTCCAAAACACTGAATTCTCTCCTAGATTAAATCATAGTATGCTAGCACAAGTTCATCTTAGGAAAACCCATGAGGTTGTTTAAGAAATCTGAAGAAAAGATCTTTCCACGATGCTGATGTTACGACTCAGATTGGCATCTTCTTTCATTCTGTTCTAGAAATCAAGGAGCAGATCCTTTGCAAAGAGGAGAGGCTCATTTGTCAGATTTGGTGGGAGGCTCTTTTTCTAGATGGTGGAGATTGTCGACATGCTGAAGCTGGTTTATTTTAAGTCATTTGACCTGTGAACTAGAGAAATTTATAGTTGGAAAAATTATGTATCTACTTTGAAAGGTAAGAGTGATCCATGTGGACTACCAGAAAGAATAAACAGGTAGCACCGTAGCAAATATATTCAAGGTCCTGGGTTCAAAATCCGCCTTAGTCATAAAAGGTTGGAGCTCGACAGCTCCCACTCATACATTGTCAAAAAAAAATGTAAAGAATAAAAGTTACTAAGTTTTAGTTGAAAATATTGAGTCACATAGAATTAAATATGAATCGTATATTCAAACTTGTTTGGGAAATTGCTAATGAAGGTTGGAGCTTGAGAGCTCCCACTCATACATTGCCAAAAAAAAGAATAAAAGTTACTGGGGTTTAGTTGAAAAAATTGTCTCGGAGTATCAAATATGATTAGTATATTGAAGCTTGTTTGGGAAATTGCTAATGAAAGCCTATGTTAGAATCCTTACCCAGTATGCTTAGGGTTTTATTGTCAAATTTTGTCAGATTATTATCTAGTCTTGTAGTTATTCCCATTCCCAATTCAAAATTAGTTTTAATTAGGTTGGACTCAGATATCATGATGGTGATCTTAAGATTATCTTGTATTGTTACTCCCAATCTGCAATAATTTTGTTCCTATTCTTGTCAGATTAGAATATGAAATCTCAAAGCTTCAAAAGAAGGTGGATGGAATAGAAGTATTGCAAATGACCTCTAGCGAAGATCATGCTGGTACAAAAAAGATTTCAGATATGGTGGAGGTATGATTAATGCTTAAGATAGCAGATTCTGTTTTTATTTTGGTAAATAGGCAAGATGTGATGCATTTGTAGTCAAACTAGAACATGTTGGTATATAGGAGTCATGCTTTATGGCACATTCATTTCAAAATTTGGTTCTTGTGAAGTTAACAGTGGCTTCAAAAGTTTTCTTTCAAGATGTTTATTGCCCTCTTTTTGTAAAGTTAATTGATGAAGATGCAATTTGATCCTAAGACCCTTTACAAGAACATTTGTGCATTTATACAGGTGCTATCCCATGTCTATTTAAAAGTTTAACATCAGAAATTCTTCTACTTTTGATAAACATAGACTCCTGAAAAAAAAATATTCCATCAAAAAAATATCTTGAAAAGAATATTACTTTTCACACTTTACCAGACCCCTTATAATTTCGATGATCCCAAATTGTTGGAACACATGGCTTGCTTACGATGATGACAGCCAACTTCATGTAATTCCAAGCCTATAGTTTTGGGACTCTCTAGTTGAGACCAAAAGGAACTCTACTCAAATAAAAAAGATCCAAGTCTAAATGACTTAGGTATTCAAATGGATGTCAATGGAAGGATAAAATCCATGTAGCTCATTCCGAATAGGTGGGAGACATGAACTATCATTGTTGTTTTGATTGCCTTGGGGTTGTCTCATTCGTTGTTTTAGCAAAAGTTCAGGCTAGATTGAGATTGGTATACTTTCTTCAGAAGCCATAAGCATACAGTTTAAATTTCATCTAGTATGTAAAATGAGCGGTCTGGAAGTTTTAAAACTGCAAATTTGTCTTAGTATTTTTGTGCAGATAGTACAGCTCATTTTATTGAGTGATTAAAGGATTTGAATGTTTAAAGCAAGAAGAATCATGCATGCATTATATGTTATATCTCATAACATTCGTCCAGGATGGTCATTGAATTTCTATAGTAATTTGTTTCAAGAGAATGTCTAAAGCAAGAAAAAGCATGCATGCAGGCATTATATGCTATATCTCATAATATTTATCCAGGATGATCATTGAATTCCTATAGTAATTTGGTTCAAGAGAGTTCTCTAGGATTTTCAGAGGTTGTATAGAGCTGCTCATGTTGGTTATATCATGCTGTGTCCAGATGCCATGTATTGGGGGACAGGGGGAGCCTCTCAGCACATAAAATTACTACTATTCTGGATGAATTTACCGCTGCTGCAAAAAAAAAAAAAAAAAAAAAAAAAGCTCATCCTCATATTCTGTTGATGTATTGTAAATTCTCATACTGATATAGCATTTTGATTTTGATTGTTTTATGCCATTTTCTGGTGGATAATAATTGTCCAGGATTCTATTCGTTACTTAGACTTGCAGTTGTGTCCTGTAAAGATAAAGGTGCTCCATTAATACATGACAATATAATTAGAGCTACAAGTTTGGCTAGTGGGCATGGTCGCTCATACACATTTCTCTTTGGAACAACTTGTTTAACCAACTTTTTAGTGTACATCCCTCTTGATTGCTTCATTTCAACATCATCTTCATAGTTAACTATGCTCGATTTGTAGATTCTGCAAGAGGCACTAGTAGAAGTCCGCCTATGCTCTAGATTGGAAACCCTACTTTTAAAGACAAAAGGCATAAAAAGTGGGAACTCACTGGATGTCCATTCTCAAAAGGTACATGCTTCTGTTTTTCTTTAAAATTGTAAGAGACACTGTTTCGGTTGGTTGCATGGGTTTATCTCCCTATATCTATTAGTAATTTTAGATCTCTTAAATCTTTTTTTTTTTTAATTATGGTAACTTTAATTTCATTGATATTCCTCTACTTCTTGCACTTTCAGGCTTCAACTCTAATTCATTCAACTTGTCTAACTATCAATTTGTCTAATTACAAAATCTATTAGTAATCTTTAAACATGTCCTACATCAACTCTGACAATGTATCATTATTGTGCTAAATTGTAATGTGTTGTAGGTAGTTTAGTTAAAAATAAACTCTGAATCAATTCTGTTTAAAATTTTTTGTTGCAAAGTTACCTAATTGTTTTTGTCCCTTGAGAACTTTTTTGTAATATGCAATAGTGCCCACTGACACCTTAGCTTGTCCATCATAGATGTTGAAGTAATCTCTGATAAGCGGCAGTTACTATGAACCCAAGTTATAGAACCTCATTTTCATCCTTGACCATTCGGATTGCCCTCGTACAAATAAAATGTAGTACATCTATTCAAGAGTTGTTTTGATTGCATGTTATATACTAGCACCTAATTAGTGGCGATCTTGGTTTTACTCTAGGAATTGATGCAAAAGTATGATTTTTGTTATTTATCATGGTGGCAAGCAATCATTAATTTGTTTGCTGAGCCCAAAGAAACATAGTTTATTAAAGTATCTATGTGAATATAAATTATATTATAGAAATTATGTAATTGTGAAAAATTTTGAGGATTTGCCTAAAAGGCATGTGCTACAAGCTTATTATCTTAGAAAATAGTGCATGTGTTGAATGGTGCATGGGCTAGATTTACTGGTAAAAATGAACTCTTCCATCTATATTTGTTTTAAGGTCTAGTGTCACAGGTCATCTTAGATCTTTGAGATATTATACATTTGTTAACTTTACTAGTTTTCAGCATGAGTTATGTTTGCCAATCATATGATGTTAAAATGACTGTCTGGCATTTATTGAGGGATATATTTCTGATGCCGCACTTTACCTCTCCCTCTCTGGCTGCATTCGCGCAGCCAATCATAGGCACTGGAATCATCATGTAATAGTATTTAGTATTTACGATATATGGATTATCTTGCATATATTCATTAAGGTTTAAGTGGTCTCTAGAGAAGGAACTAACTTTTTTCACAATTGTTGAAACTTATTGTAATAATGTTTATCTGAAGCTGACAGGTTGATAAGTTGACAATTCTTGCTGAATCTCTTGCCAACTCTTCCTCAAAAGCAGAACAGCGTATCCTAGATCATAGGTACAATGTTGCCTTTCCTTATCTATGAATCACAAGTTTGTAACTTGTTCACACCACCCTGTTAGGAATCAAGCACGCAAACTAGATTTATTATTTGTCCTAATGTTTACACATAAAAGTGGGATACTATTTATAATTGACTGTATTATTGCAGATTCTTTAAATGTTGGTGCAAGCATATGTTGATCAATCTTGACAGCTTGCTAGTTACTTAGTAGTATTTATCTTGATTGGCTCAGAGATGTTTTTAGGTTCTGTCCTTAGAATCTTGTAGGATGTCCAGGTGTTGTTCAGTTAGTTGTACTCGAATACATCGGTAAATCTTTTCTATTGGGTGATCTAAATTATAGGGAAATAAACTCATACTCTGTGGTACCGATCTTTTGTCATTCAAAAATCTTAAAATATGACTTGAACTTGTAAAGAAGAATGTGATACATCATTTCAACTGTGTTCTTCCTCCATTTTCAAAGCAGGCGTCAGAAAGAGGAGGCTCTTAACTATCATGTAGCTAAAGCTAATGAAGCTAGGGGCATTGAGAAGGTAATATTCTTCTGGCTTCTACTTTCTGCATTTTTCTTCCTATTACGATTTGTGCATCTTTCTTTATTTTCTATTTCTTTGTGAGATTTAATCAGCCATCCTTGTACCTGCTTTACAGGTTTTACATCATTTATTGTTACAAAGAATTTTGAACAGTTGAGAAATAACACACATAAATTCAGTTTTTTTTTTTAAATTTTTTTTTAGAATTCACTAACTACTCACCTTTCATTCTTAAACCAGCTCCTGTAGTTTTGGCTATTTTAATCACTAAATGCTGGTAATTGAGTCCTGGAAAGCTTCCCTCCTTCTGTACTAGATTTTTATTTCCATATCCCTTAGTAATCTATGCACTTTTCTATGTTTTGCTCTGTATTTTGGTAGATCTGTTAGAACTCTCACTTGGAACTTCTTTCTCAAGTCCTGTAGCTTTTTTATCAGAACCTTGCCAAGCTTTGTTATAGTCAAACTATGAGTCAATGAAGATATGGGTAAATGATTTGTATTTGACAAGCTGGTTGTTTGTATACTACATGATTTCATGTGGTACACACAATAAGTATGTCGTGTACATGCCCCCAGGCATGGTGTTGTGGTAAGAGGTGTGGTGGTAAGATGCAAGGAGCTTTACCCATGCAACCAGAAACCCACGCAGCGCATGACGCTGGCGCCACGTCAGGAGCCACTTCCTGGATTTCCTTGGTGTGCAAAATCTGGGGCCGGAGCGGATTAGTTGGCTTGTAAAATCCAAATACTCGGTTACAAATAAAAAATAAAAAAATAGTATGTCGTGTACATGCAAGATAATACAACGTTGCAAGTCACAATTACGTTAATTTACAATAGTGATTTTATAAGGATAACCATTGGTTGAAAGCGTGAAACTTATAGTTTGATCCTCAGACCTCGTCTCAGTAGCAGTACCAGGATGTTATTTTTAATATTTGGCCAGGCATGTGCTTACATGATCTATTTCCATTTATTGTGACAATTGTTAGCTGATTGTAAGTACAAAGTCCTCTCTCTACCTATGCATTTAAACTTTCATGTTTATGGATGGTGACTTGGTGTTTTGAACCTACCTGGATATCAGTTATTGGTTTATTTTGTCAATTTAAATCAGGAGTTACTCTCTGATATTGCTAGGCTGGAGGATCAAAGAGATGGACTTGAGGCTGAGCTAAAGAAGGTATTTTTTTTTTTGTAGAAATTTCCTTTTTAAGTTTCATGAGATTTTCTTTTTCTTATATTGAGTCTTCCTCTGTTCATGGTGTAATAAGCTGACAATAAGTTGAACTCACGGAGTCACTAAACTACTCCCAAATACACCCAAGCTGTATCCGCTATCATTAACATGATTTTATCAGGAAGACTATGATGGATATACCTTCACCCTCCATTGACCAAATGTTGATATATAAGTGATTCCAGTTTATCATATATACATCTTACCACATAGTTCTTGAACTTCCTCTTGAATATTTTTTATGTTTTTCTACATTGATGCCAATGGTTCAGTGAATTACTTTCAAGACCACTGCCACTGTATATCATCCATGAATCATAGTGTCAAATTTAATGGATTTTATTTGCCATACAGCTCCAACTATCTGCTATTTTGAACTACCTCCATTAAGAGTATGTTGTCGAGAATTGGGTTTGTCCTAAACCTTTGTATGCTGTTGTATAGACATCAAGTCATTACAAAGGAGCAGACTAGTTCCATAGCTGGAGGTTCTCTAGTCTATTTGACAAAGGATGCATGTTTACATGATGGTTATAACTTATAGAAATTTAAATTAGAAAAAGCAGAAAGTATAAATTTTAAATACTCTTCTACCAGTGTTAGTGACCAAATCTGTACTTATATCAGGTTAATGCTTCTCTGGCAGCTGCTTCTACACGACTCAAGAAAACCAGGGAGGAGAAAGACCAGTTTGATGATGCAAACAATCAAATGATTATACACCTCAAAATAAAGGTTTTCAAAGTTCAATTATTCGTCTAAAGATTTATCATTCTATAGAAATTATTATGGCAATATTTGACTTTTCTTTAAATAACAGGAAGATGAGCTTGCAAAATCTGTCACTTTATGCAATGTAGAAGCTGATATTGTCAATATATGGATTAATTTCTTACAAGATACCTGGAAGGTTCAATCTTCATGGATAGAGCAAAGAGATAAGCAAATTAAGTATGCTCTGCCCTAGGATGATGAATATAATTTGAATTCATAATATATCAACTTTAGGAAGTTGTTTATGATTTGCATGTACTTTACCCTCTATTTTCTTCTCATTGTAGCAAGGAAGTGGAAAAGTATGGGAGTCATTTTGTAAAATTGATTAGGTATCACCTTTCTTCATTCAAGGTATTTCTCTTGAATTCTCTGTAGTTTGGTTCTTCAGTCGTATAAAAGTTTTGCCCACCTGATGAACACTCATTAACCTTGTAATTTACTTCTTGTTCGACTTTGATCCCTATTCTCCTTCCAGGATGATCTTAGCACTTCAATCATTCATATTAGTACATTGGTAGAGAATTTGAAGAGATTCAATGATAGGTGGTATATGAACTCATGTTGTTTGCCTATTCATGTGGTGATGTTTCTCTATGTTAAATTTTTTTCTTCTCTTCGCCTTTTTCCAGATTTGAAGGAACACAAGATTGGGACAACAATTTAGCTAAAGAGTTGAACCCAAAGAAATGTCTCGAGGAGGAATATTTGGCAATTGAAACCAAGGTGTGCCACTTCTAGGCTTATAAATAAATATGATCATTTTCCATCATTAGCCTATACTTCAGGAAGAATGCAAGTAATAAGAAAATTCTACCGTTACAAAATACTTAGCCCATATGGAAAATTTACCATAAACACGCATTAAACCATCTTTTGTGCTTTCTTTCAGATTGTAACTGCATTCAGCATAGTTGATCACATGGAGGAATTGTTTTATACTGAAAGGGAAAAAGGTTCCAGGTACTTTTTTTCCTTTTGCGTTCGATTGAGGGTGTCTGACTTGATACTCGATTTCCGTTTTTCCTTTTGTGGCACATTGATCACTGAACTATTAATTTGTTAACAATCAGGCTTTTTTGTTGAAGTAATTGTAGACTGTTTTTGAGATTCAATAAAATGTCAAAGAAATCTTAGGTGACTTCTGGTACTTGAAAATTTCTGCAAGTTCTTTGAAATATTAAACTGCAGCCTTAAGATAAGATACGAACATAAAACATTAACCTCCATGGAATTCCACCAAACAATACCTTCATAACATATTGTTATTGTTGTCGAAGTAGGGACTGAAGTAGAGACTGGTTGCTATCAAATCAACCATTCGAGAACATGAGACTAATGGGCATTCTTTTTTGCAGGAGAGATGATCCTGCTGTCAACGAGCTGTTTGAATCAATCGAGAAGCTGCGGTTACATTTTGAGTCCATTGAAAGACCTATTTTAGAGATCGAAGAGACGGTGAGGGAATCCGCAGATAAATTGCAAAAGGAGCCTTATTACACTGTTAGAATCAGTTCGCCAAGGCTAAGAAACATTGAGACACCTAGATCAACTCCAAGGACACCGTATTATCTATCTGATCCAGAATCAGAAATCACACAACTTGAATTGGAATTCCAAAAGGCAGGCAAGCAGTACTCAGCACAAGATATCTATGGTTCTTGGGACTTTGATTGATTGGAACACTAGTCACTCATTCAACTCCAATGGAAACCCAGATAGAAACACAGAGAGTCAACCATAAAACTTTGTTGGTTATATGTTTCTTCTTTCTTTTTTGTACATTCTTTGAATCATTGAAATACAATAGATTCAAACATTTTTTTTACATCATTGAAATACAATAGATACTCGAACTTGTGGTCACGGATTCGAGTTGGAGAAATAAGCTTTTGTAATGCAGGATAATACTACGTACACTACGCATAATAGGAAATGCTACTCCTATCTTACTTTGCAGGTTGATCAACCCCCAACAGCATCAGCTTCAGCCGCAACCAAAGCTCGCGGTTTTGAACTAAAAACCAATATAAATATGTTGGATTGGCTAAGTCATAGACACTATTGGACAATCTCAACTTGCTCATCCTCTCAAGGTTGGCTAAGTTTTAAAATTAGAGAATATTTTGAAGATCGACTTTTAAATATATGTATAAATTGCATTCTAAATTTATTCGATAGATAAATCAAGGGACAAGGCCGCCTACTTGAGATTAGTGAAGTCTAGACACTTTAAATTTTTTTTTTAAAAAAAAATCAACAATAATAATAAATTTAAATTTGTAAAAATAACATGACTTGTTAAATGTCTTTTGAACGCACAAGGATTTGAACGCACAAGGAACGGCAAATTTGAACGCGCATGGGCTATAATATGTCACTTAATTTTCGAAATAATATATTTTATATTTTAATTATTAAGAAAAGAAGTAAGTAGTCAAACAAAATTCATAATTAATACTTTTCTACTATTTTCTTTGACTATACAAAGAAGAAGAAGAAAAAGGAGAGATGTTTTTTTTCATTAGTAGTCCTTTTCTTCTATTTTCTTGGGTAAATATATTTAAATCTTACCTTTAAAATAAAGTTTTAAATTTTAAAACTTCTTTTCAAATAGATATAATGGTCATCCTTTTAATAAATATGAATGCACATTTTTTTTAAAAAAAATTCTTGGTTGTGACCTCTTCTTTGAACTTTTGCTTGACTTTTTTAAATATAGTCGAGACATTAAATAGCCTTTTGAAACGTGTCTTTTATTTTATACGTGGATGCATCTCAGTTTTTTAATTATTAATATAAAATTAACCGCTTCCCGATTTATCTTGTGTGATAATAGTCTACAAGGGTATTTAGTTGTCTTTCAGGTACCCACGGTTCGATTCCCAGTTACGACGCATTTTATAGAAATTTTTCCTCTAAATGAGAATCGCAACTAAGGGACGCTGGACTTCTGAGCCGCCCACCGCGAGTGCTTCCCGATTTACCCTGGTGGTCGGTGGGAAACTTCCGTGGGGCAGGATCGGCCACCCCCAAAGATAGTCAATGAGACTAACTGAGTTTATCATTTTTTTTTAATTTTATTAAAGCTGATTTTGCTTAAAATTTGAAAGGAGATGGATTAAAATAAGGATTTTCAGATTTAATTAGCGGATTAATCTCTAGTTACAGAGCTTCGATTCATTCGTAGAGACAATTACGCAGCGACGGCGCTTCCGCCGCCCATAACCTTGCTCGAGTCCAACCTCAGCTGCCTCCGGAACGCCGCTATGAACGCCTCGGCGCGAGCGTTCACCTCCGCCGCGTCTCCTTCTTCCTCTTCCGGTGTCAACCCATTGCCATTAACAGAAACCGCCAAGCTCCCTTCCTCCGCGGAGCCCCAGCGCTTCTTCCGGTCATTCTTCCTCTTATCGCTTCCTCTGCACTGTCGATCGAGAGGAATGGAGACGGAGGATGCCACGACGGCGGCGATGACGAGGTTGAGAAGCAGCAGGAGGAACGGCGGCGGAGCGAGCAGCGAGAGGGCCAAAGGCAGAAGCTTTCCGAGTCCGGAGAGGAAGATCGCGGTCGCCGCCGCCGCCAGCGCCACTTCCAACGCGCCTTCCTCTCCGCTCCGGCTCCTCCGTCGCTTACGGCGGGGATCGTCGGCTCCCCCCATTTCTTCCCCCGATCGATCGGCTCCCTCCGCAAAGTTCGCTCGCACTATCTATCGAGCAAAAAAGACGCATCAGAGAGCTGCTTCACGCGACCAGGCGAACCGAAGCTTTTTGTCTCGCCTGCCGTGCCGGCAAGCACGCAGCGACCGTGATGGTGTCGGTAAAAAGGAGAATGGAGGATGATGAGCAGATTCTCCTTTTCGGCAATTTTCCCAGGAAGGCGCAACAAGTTTCTGAAATTTTAAATGGAGCAAATTTTCAAAATATCTTTTCATTAAAACAAAATTTTAAAAGGGAAAAATATATTAATTTTTTTAAAATGACTTTTTACCGAACCGCGTAGTTAAAGTTTCAAAATTACCAAATCAAGTAGGTAAGTTTCAAAATGACGAAATCACGTATCCATTTTCGATTTTACCCTTATCAGTCGATTTTTTTTTTTTTTTGATCAGTCGAATCTATTTTTTGATCAGTCGAATCGATTATGTTCTGTACGTAATCATCTTCATCTGAACAAATTAGTCGAACTGATTTTTTTTTC
>JBAMIE010065788.1:0-17649 GCA_037177295.1 Kaempferia parviflora
CTTTAACAAGATTTCCTCTCATTCCTTACCAGCACACCCCTGCTGGGGCAACTGGTAATCTCCTTTTCTTCCAAACCCAAGGTCTCGGGTTCAATCCCCCGCGACTCACTTTTTTTTCTATATTTTATTTTAGCCTTTCTCTCCTTCCTAGGCCCTTTAACAAGGGCTCTTCCTATCACTTACCAGCACACCCCTGCTGGGGCAACTGGTATTCCTATTTATTCCCATACAAGAGGTCCTGGGTTCGATCCCCCGCAACACCTCTTTTTGCTATAATTTTTATTTAAGCATTTCCTTTATGCAGAAATTCTCATAAGTCATGAAAATACATAATTAAATGCCTAAAAATTTTCTATGAAAATTTTGGGGCGTTACACAAAATCCCTTCCCTCGGTAGAAGGCACACAAACTCTCAAAAATCCTTCCTTCAGTAGAAGACACTCTGCTTTATAGCATGCTAAAGCCCTTCCTCCAGTGGACGACCCCTCATCACACAGCTTAATTACCAAAGCCTGCCTCTGCATAAGGTCTCTTTTATAGTTCAAGCCCTCTCCTTAAGGGAGACACCTTCTTATTCAACACTTTGCTAACTTAAGCATCTAAGGGGCTAAGCCGGCAACGCCGACCATCGTTCATCGGTGTTGATGTTGTGGCAAGTCATAGGTGGAGTTACACAGAGTATGTTGGTGCAATCGTCCTCAGATCAAGGTTGACTAGTTTGACTAAGCTCGGTTGACTTGAGCTTAAGTTTCGATGTTTAGACAATATGTGAGAAGAGGTCAAGTAGGTCAAAGTTGACCAGATATTTGATAATATGTGAGACGAGGTCAAGGTTGACCGGATACTTGACAATATGTAAGAGAGAAGTCAAATAGATCAAAGGGTGACCAGATACTTATCTAGGAAAGTCCTAACTGAGGTTAGACAAATGAAAGTCCAAGTGGGACAAGGAGAATCCCATGTTGACAAATGAAAGCCCTAACTGTGGTTAGGCAAGGGAAACACCTATATGAGGTTAGGCTCGGTAGAAGTCTACCGAGTGACTAGTCCTAACTGAGGTTAGGCAAAGGAAAGTCCAAGTACGTCAAGGAGGATCACACGTTGGTAAAGGAAAGCCCTAACTAAGGTTAGACAGGGTGGAAATCTACCGAATGACTAGTCCTAACTAAATGTTAGACAAGATGAGGACCATACTTCATGTTCGGAAGTCCAATAGAAAGTTAGCAAAGAGAAAGTCTAGGTGGTTCAAAGGTTGATTAGACATTTGACACGTGATGAAAAGTCCAGGTGGGTCACGGAGGACTAGAGGACCATATACTTGGTGAAGAAGTTCTGACAGGTTAAGGTTGACCGAATACTAAGCAACAGAAAGCCCTAGCAGGTCACAGTTGACCGAATGTTGGGCAAAGAAACTCTATATTCAGATCAAGTGAGTTAGAGTTGGACAATCAATTAGTGGAAGTCTACCGAGTGACTAGTCCTAACTAAATGTTAGACAAGATGAAAGTTCAAGTGGATTAAGGAGGACCGTACTTCATGTTTGGAAGTCCAATAGAAAGTTGGCAAAGAGAAAGTCTAAGTGGTTCAAAGGTTGATTAAATATTTGACATGAGATGAAAAGTCCAAGTGGGTCACGGAGGACTAGAGGACCATATACTTGGTGAAGAAGTCTTGACAGGTTAAGGTTGACCGGATACTAAGCAACAGAAAGCCCTAGCAAATCACAGTTGACCGAATGTTGGGCAAAGAAACCCTATATTTAGATCAAGTGAGTTAGAGCATGAACAATCAATTAGTGGAAGTCTACTGAGTGACTAGTCCTAACTAAAGGTTAGACAAGATGAAAGTTCAAGTGGATTAAGGAGGACTGTACTTCATGTTCGGAAGTCCAATAGAAAGTTGGCAAAGAGAAAGTCTAAGTGGTTCAAAGGTTGATTAAACATTTGACACGAGATGAAAAGTCCAAGTGGGTCACGGAGGACTAGAGGACCATATACTTGGTGAAGAAGTCCTGACAGGTTAAGGTTGATCGGATACTAAGCAGTAGAAAGCCCTAGTAGGTCACAGTTTACCGAATGTTAGGCAAAGAAACCCTATATTCAGATCAAGTGAGTTAGAGTTGGACAATCAATTCGGATAATCGATTGACCCTAAGTCAATCAATTAGACCATAAGCCAATCGATTAGGGCAATTGATTGGGAGGTTTTCATGACAGCACAGTGAGGCAAGGAATCTATTGGTCAATCGATTGGGCTGAAGTTCAATCGATTGAGCCAATCGATCAGCCTGTTTTCGCAAGGGCACAAAAGGTTGCAAATCGATTAAGGGAATTGATTAATCCTTCTCCAATCGATTAGTCTAAGAGAATCAATTGAGCAATCAATTCGGTTGTTTTCTCTCACGAACAGAAAATTTTTGAATCAATTAGGACAATCGATTAGAAGCTGCTAAATTGATTGATATGACTCACCGATCTATTAGGGGTTTGAAAAAGAGTCATTCTGCAGGTTGTTGGATGATCGGCTGACGTGACAATTGATTAGGGAAAAGTATAATCGATTAGAAGGTGAAAAGCAGTTCAAACAGAGTCCTTATAAATGGGAGTGCGTCTAGGGTTTTCCCCGTCGATTCTTGGGACGTTGAGGAAAAAATATTGTTGCATTTCCAAACGATCAAGAGATATTTCCACTCAACAAGATAACAAGCTAAGCACAATTTTAAAGTATTTACTTTCATTTTTGCTTATATTTTTGTTTTTATTTCTCGTGTTCTAGATTGTATGATCGTTTTTTGCCTCCAAAAAAATATCAAGAAAGAGTGTATTCATAGTGAAGTTGTGCACGGTATAAATTTTTGGATTAGTCACCGCTTGAGATAGAGACCAAGTAAATCAGGGGTGTCAACATCGTATAATCTTCACTTTTAATTTTCACTATAAATCATCATTGAAGAAGTGAACAAAATTATTTTCCTCAATACAACACAAGATTGGAGGCTTCACAGAGTGAACTCGAGGGCCAAGACTGGGAATACCCTAGAGGACTACTTGGTTGTTGGAGATCGAAGTCAGACATGCTGAGTTGTTGCAAAATTGAAAGCTCTATTAATATAAATACGAATTAGCGGTGCGATCGAACTAGACAAATCGAGAGCAAGAGAAGGCATATTCGGACCGCATCACTTTATATAGGCATTTTAAACTAAACAAACTGTGCATCAAACATGTAATGAAATTCATTAAGTCTCAATAAACAGAACGAGATAGAGGAAGACATATCATCTTAAAATTTTGGTTTCTTTAAAAAAAAAGGTATCCGCCCAACATATTAAATTAAAATTATTTCTTGGAGACGTGCACGAGGTTAAAAAAAAAGATCAATTTTACCTTAACTCTTCTACTAAGCGGTGCGGATCCAATCAACGTTTCAGCCGATCTAACCTATAAAAATCACAAATTTAACACCTGATCTAACATTTTTATAGAAAAATATTAATTAAATTGAGTTTAAAATATCAAATTGAGCTGGACAAAGGTGATTCTTTCGCTCTATATATGTGTTAATCCATTTCTAAACTAATATGTGATAAAAGGTAAATTGTTCGCCCAGCATTTTCATCGATCCGTCTCAGAGTCAATACGAAGGAGGTAAATCACATGTGGCTACTAGCCATAAGTGCAAATGGTCAAGACATGGGGGAGGTATATGCTCAGGCGTGCTGAGGTTCGACCTCTAGACCTCATATGACAAGTTCTCATACCCTAACCATCGCATCGTCCCGAAGAGACCATTTCTAAACTAACATGCATGGAGGATATGGAGGAGATAAATTATGGGTGATGACTAATCATTGATGCAAGTGGTTAAGATATGAGAGATATATTCAGACATATCGAGTTTTGACCACATGATCAACTTCTCATGTATTAACCATCGTCCTGCTCCAAGAGGATTCATGCTACCATGAATGTGATAGTAAAGTATTCGGTAGATTAATTTTTAAATGTACTTATAATTGTTATAATATAAAAAACTTTTGTTTGGGATAATAATGTGATAGTTAGGTTCTCCAACGGATAATAAAAAATTTATGGTTCAAATATTAGCTTCAATGCAATGTAGGATATTTTTTTTAGCTATAGTCTCTATTAGTGTTTTTTTTGATTTACTCGGTGGTCAGTAAAAAATTTTTATAGTCTAACTATCTGTGACCTTTATGAATAATTGATCAAAGTGTTGAATATCTAAATTTAAAAAATAAAAATAAAAATGAAACTTGACTCAGTCCTCGCCATCGTCATAAATTCTGATGTCAAATTCCACACGCCAAATTCAATCCCTCTATAAACATGAACTCCTCCACCCCCAACCTAATTAACCTTCCTCCAATTAACTCGCATAACACTATTACCGCTTAATCTCCAAGATCATGAGCTCAATCACTCCGCCGGGCTTTCGCTTCTACCCAACCGAAGAAGAGTTGATCGGATTCTTCGTCCGCTACAAGCTCGACCGGAGGCGAGAATCCGACATCGAGCGAGTCATCCCCGTCGCCGACGTCTACTCCTTCGATCCGTGGCAGCTCCCCTGTATTACTGAAATCAATTAATTAATTAAGCTCCACATTTTTTCAATGTTATTTCATGGTTTTATAAAGCATAATAATCGTCCAAAAACTCGATTTTTTCGACGCTGTGTCGGATTGCAGCCATGGCAGGGGAGGCGTGCAGGGCGGACGGGGAGCAGTGGTTCTTCTTCTGCCCGCGGCAGGAGCGGGAGGCCCACGGCGGCCGGCCGACGAGGACCACGCCGTCGGGGTACTGGAAGGCCACAGGCTCGCCCACCCTCGTGTTCTCGTCGTCGGAAAACAACCGGGCGCTGGGCGTGAAGAGGACCATGGTGTTCTACCGGGGCAGAGCGCCCACCGGCACCAAGACCAAGTGGAAGCTGAACGACTACAGGGCATTCGCCGACCACCAAGGCGAGTCCGCCGCCGCCGCAGCCGCCTCCGCCTCCGCCTCCTCTTCGTTGAAAGTACATACTTAATTAATCTTTCACGATCGATAGGTTCTAAACTACGGCGACCGGTAACGGACTAATTTGCCGTCGATAAATTTTTGCAGTTGCGCAGCGAATTCAGCGTGTGCCGTGTGTACACTAAGTCGGGCTGCATCAGGGCGTTCGATCGACGTCCGGTTGGAGGCGCCCAGAGAGCTCGGGAGCTCGAGAGGCAGGGCCATGACTCGGCGCTGCGCCGACGAGACGACGGCGGCGATAACGTCGGCGTCGACGACGATAGTCTCTCGTCCTCTTTCTGGAGCGGCCTTGAAGAATATTGTCAATAACGACGCTAATAATTTTATTGACGTCATTAATTAGTTCGTAATTAAAATTTAATTGTAATTTTATGTTGGGATTATGAAGTTTGTCATCCAGTGAAGCCTTGTTAACAACCTTTTCCTTCTTGACTAATTGTGGAAAGATTTCGCACGCGCTCGTTGTCGTCGTCTCGTCGATTACAGCACAAGTACAGCTGTCATTTCTTTTGGCTATAATTGTGTAATCTTTCTGTTAATTAATTAATTAATTAATTAATACAGCAATTGTGGCCATTGCCTAGCCCACCAGTTAATTGAGGTCAAATAAATTAATATCGAAGGGAGTGTTTATATTTTGAAAAAATATCAATGGTATATTCAATTTAAAGTTTAGCCAATTGACACGTGGTTCAATTTGTTTCTCAAAAATTAGTAATTTAAATATTTAAAAAGCACGAAGTGCCTGTTTGGAATAAATTTAAAGTGTGATGCTTGATTGATATTTTATTACTTCATATTTAATTCCTGGAGTTACTACACATTCATTTATTTCATGAAGTTCAGTGTAGTATTCCATTTCTGCAAGGTCATACGCTGCGCCCCACAAGGCTGGTCCCACAGCCATGATACTAGTCTGCTACTTTGTCATACATTATTTTTACGTAGATTGGATGTCTTTTTATACTAATTGTAGATACACACTATATTGGTGGACAATATCGATAGGATACTGGACAGAGGTTATCGGCTTGCACTTCTTGTGGACAAGACAGCTACCATGCAAGATAGTGCTTTCCATTACAAAAAGCAAGCCAGGCGCCTTCGCCAAGCTCTGTGGATGAAAAATGCCAAACTTTCGTGAGTATTGATCTTCGATGTTTCCCCTCAAAAAGAAATTTATGATTTTACCACCTAAAATCTAACAATTGATTCTTCTGTGTCTAGAATATCTCAGAGCATAAAAGATTTACATTTGATTTGCTACTGTTTCCTGTTGATTCTGGTTACTGATCGTTTGCTGTCTTTGCAAAGCTGTGTTGACACTTTCGATCATTCTTCTGCTTAACATAATCGTGTGGCGGCATCACTCTTCCATCATGCAGATCAAGATAGGTTCGATTGAACTCCATAGTGGTGGACACTGTTGCTCTCGTGCTTTGTACATTAATTTGCCTTTTGTGGTAAGTTCTTTGGTAATCCAGTTTTCCTCGGTTACCAACTGAACCGGAACTTGTTTGATATAGTGAGGGGTTCACATCGCTTTGTTGGTTTTGTCAAGCTCAAAAGCCTACTAAATAAAATCAGTTATTCTCTGTGTTCACGATGTGATTTTCAAATGTTGCTTATTTGTTATTTCTTGCACTTATAATTATGTGAAAGGTTTTATCTGGAAAATGTTATATACGACGGTGCAGCATATCTGTGAAGTGTTATCGAAAGTTGATTTTGTTTTGTTGTATTAATACGTTTCAATGCATCTTTTCAATTCATGCAACTTTAAGTTTATAAAATGCAAATGATAAAGAATTAGATAAGACGGCTAAACTTTGAATGAAATGGAAAAGTAAAACTTATATTTTTTGTTTGGTTCATTTTTAATCTATACAATTATGAACAGTTTGTAACTTTGATTTCGTAACTAACATAGAAATATTTGTTATATAAAAATTCTGTTTAGTATATAAAAAAAAATCACAGACGAAAATATTTATTCGCCATAATTAACAAAACAATCAAAAATTTCAACCATTCAGAAGGAGGGTAGAAGAGGCGGGCCTGTGCTAATGATCTCGCACAAGTATAGCAACATTTAGCCCCGTCGGGCTCACAAAAGAGGTTCGATGGCCCATTAAAGATCTCCCAGCTCTCTCTCTCCAAATTTTCATCTTACTTCCTCCACTTTTCCTCTCGATCCTCTCGCCTCGTTACAAATTCTACCTGTACTCTGCGAGGGGAGCAAGACTCGTCGCATCTCTATCTCTCGCGTTGTTCCGGAGCACATTCCTTTTTTTTCTCCTTCTTCGATTGATCGTTGCTCGAATTGATGCTAGGTTTCTTCTGGGATCTGGATTAGGGTTTGGTTGCGTGCTGAACGGATGGCGCAGAACGGGAAGCTGCTGCCGAATCTCGACCAGAACAGCACCAAGGTCCTCAACCTTACCGTTCTTCAGCGCATCGATCCTTTCGTGGAAGAGATCCTCATGACCGCCGCACATGTAACTCTCTACGAGTTCAACGTCGAGCTCAATCAGTGGGTGAGTTAAGATTGGAATTCTTCAGCCGTAATTATTTGACTATGTTTCGGTCGCCCTTTGGCTGGGTTTGTCTTGTCTGATCTAGATTTCTTTTGTTTTGTTTCCTTCAGAGCCGTAAAGATGTTGAAGGGTCCTTATTCGTCGTCAAGAGGTAATTGGGAACCTCGCTTCTAAGGTTTTTCATGTTGTTAATCTTGCGTGCTGTTGGTTCAGAATTGAGGTGTTTACATGAATCGTTTCACGTTCTGTAAGTGTTGCGTTGGTAACAGGATGTGCTAACTAACAGACCAAATGGCAGGTTTTTCCACACATATACCAATTCTCAATCAAATTAGTTCGTCTGTTACTTCTTTTACCTCCTCATTATTATGTCGGTTAAAATCAATCTCACTTGTCAATGCCATTTATAAAATGATGGTGAAACCATCCTCGTGGTCAATAGGGAAGATTGGAAAGTTGGTTGGAGTGGGAGAGAAAGGAGTTAGGGAGGTGGACATTATTGGGTTTTTTTTCAATGTTGGTTATTGAACCTTCGACTTACCTTTCTAACTTACAAGTGAATGGATCTGTTCATCCAGGCAGAAGGATAAATTAGACATCTATCTGCATATTAATCCATTTATCCAGCTCCATTCATCCCCCCATTTATCCATACTTCCAGTTCTGAACAAAAGAGCAAATAGTAAGAGGGCTAAGACAAAGGTGCTGACTTGTTTCTCGAATAATTGTTTTGAGCTGAAGCAATTTCTGATCCAATCAAGATAGATGGATCTTGCAACAGAAAGATAATGAATCACCATAGATAATCACCAGACCAAATGGAATAAGCTCAAGGTGCTTTCTTAGCGCTCCCAATATTGTTGCAACTTGTCTTTTTTGATCCTATAGCAGTCAAGGCCTCAAGGGATTTTTAGGCGAAGACTTGACCTAGTTCCTAATGTAAAGTGCATCTTAATCTCAAGATAGAGAATCACCTTGGAATACCATTCATGCAATGGCCATAAATCCATCATAAATAATAATGTTCATCTCCGTTGTGTCACACATAACATAAAGAGGAGGTGCATCCATCTGGTTATAAGGCATAAGTCCTAGCCTCCATATACCTGCTCTCTTTGCATGCCCCCTTTTGTCTCATCTTTTTTTTTTTATTTTTTTTAATTTTCTGGCAACTGCTTAATTATCGGAGGTGACTCTCTAGGAAGCTGAGTCCCCAATTCCAGGTCACTTTTCTATGAAAGTTTCCAAACCAGATGAAGCTTCATTCTCTGACACATGATCCAGACTGGCTGTTACCATGTCTTCTTATTGATGGCCTAGCTGACATTGTCACTCAATTGGCTTTAGTTATCATAGTCTTGCATTGTCTTTTTTACTAACTTCTCTCTGATAAATTTGGAATAGAGCAGTTGGTTGAAATTTGTTATCTTTCAATGCTGATTATGTACATGGGTCTTAATTTCTTGTTTTATAATAATTTTTTCCTTGAATTATGAATTTGGTTGATTCTGCTATTGGTAAGTATAAATAAGAAACATTATATATTCGCAGAAATACACAACCCAGATTTCAGGTCATCGTGATGAATAGACGTAACACAGGTAAGAGATCTGTCCATGTTAATGTCACATGCTTTGAGTTAATTAAAGCTTTTCTCTTTCTATTTTTGGTACTTTTGTCTTACCAAAGTTTGTTATAACTTCAGCTCAGGATTATCCTACAGTTAGGGCTCGTTTGGTAGGGGTGATAGGATTAGGATTATGTTTTCAAAAGGTTTTAATACGTCGTTTGATAGGGTTGATTAGGGGTAGGATTAGGGCTGATTATGAGTAGGATTCATAATACCTAGGTGTGAAGAGTGATTACCCAATCCTATCCTAATCAACCCAATCTAATACTATCACCCCTACCAAACGGGCCCTTATAGTTATGAGAAGGTAAATGAAATGTCATTTCTGCAGACTTGTCGTTGGTCTCTTGTAAGTTTCCATGTGTATCTTGGTTCAATATTTTTTTTCTAGGTCATGCATAATAAACTAGTGTTTTGTTGTCAGGTTTTTTTTTGTGGCGAAGGGCATATTAGGTAGAGTGAACAAGAATACGGATTGCTTGATGAAGTGACGATGGGAGCATGGGTGCTAAGGAAAGGTGAAGGGGTGAGCATTAAGTTATAGCTTGTAGATTAGGTAGAGTGAACAAGGACATGAATTTTCCATATTAGCGTATGTGTCAGGTAATCATGAAGGGGTGAGCATCCAGTTGTAGCTTGTAGATTAGAGAAATAGAGAATTACCTACCTTGCCTTTTTATATCTTTGAAAACCAACTCTCGAAAGAGACAGTAGAAGGCATGAGAAAATAATTAATACATAAACAAGAGATAGTATCAAATATGCCTAGAATTAGATTGGTTCTTAGCAATTACAAATTTGACATATGCATTCTTCTTCAGCTCAACTCTCCTTGAACAATAATGTCCACTGACGATGACTACAAACCCTATTGCTTTTTCCACTATTGTGCTGGATACACAGTCATCTCTTTGATGACCCAAAGTCACTTCGGTCTCTTTTTATTATTGGAAGAAAAAACTTTTTGTAGGTCTCCCTCTGCACCTAACATTTTAAATCCTAATTTATCAGTTAATTGAACTTTATAAAGTTATAAAATCTGAATACCACTTTGTTTTATTTGAGAGACATCTTATTGTAAGGAAACTAAGGATTGCCAATTTATCGTTCATGGCTTTGTTTACCTAGTTTGTTTTGCTTATGCTGCCAGAGTCCACATAGGCCTTATTAGAATAGGCAGAAATGATGTAGCTAGTATTATTGTTTAAATTTATTTTTAATCATTAAAGGTAACAAGCTTTTCAGTAACATCCAGCGAATACACCCTTCTTAAACTAAATAAATTAACAATTTACAAGATCTATGAAGTGCTTTTCTTATCCTGTTTTTGTCGGACCACTTACTAGGAACTACTAAGTTTCTTTGGCAATTTCCCAAACGGTGCATATGAAGTTTTAGAATTCCCAAAAGGTGCACCAAATTACAATTTTATCCCCTCTACATGCATGGAACCTTTCTTTTCTTTTCTCTCTTTTGCATGCATACAACTTCTTCTCTTTCCTCCTAAATTAAATTAAATTAATTTAAACCCTATTTGAACTTTACTAAATAATCCTCTAACTTTATTTAATTTTAATTTTAAAACTTTTATAAAATATTAAAAAAATAATAACAAGAAGGTTAATAAAACATTAAAAATATTTTTTCTTGTTTTTTAATATCTTCAAATTTTTAATACATAATTATAAAAGAGCGAAAAATAATAATAAAATTTGATTTTATTAATAAAAATAATAAAAAATAAAAATTCACTTTGGTGACTAGCACCACGGTGGTCTTTAGAAATCAGTACCAAAGTGTTTTGAAAGTTTCAAATTATTTTGAGCACTTGGGTGGGCTTTGAAATAGTAAAAGAGAGACGTTCACCTAATAAATCCATTGAAGTTGGAATGAGCTTGATCGGAGCTCTATAGGTCCATCAATGGATTTCGATCGAAACCCATTGATGGACCTAGACCAATGAGATGGAAGTGTGGAATGTGTAGAAGGTAGATATGGTGATAAATCTTAATTCGAGTTTCCTACACGAAATTATAGGCCCGTGCCAATTTGCACAAAATCTGAAACTTTCTGAACCTTCTGAGCATTGCTCATAAGGTCCAGAAAGTTTCAGATTTTGTATCAATTGACACGTCCTGTAGGACACTCAAAACTAAGATTTCTCACCATATCTACCTTCTATCTAAGATTTCTCACTATATCTACCTTCTACACACTTCCATCTCATTATAGAGAGCTTTGATCGGACTCATTCCAACTCTTGTAGGTTTCTATGCCCTATAGTCCATGGGTGCCCTCTGTTATCGTCATAAAAGATTCCCAGCATTGCTCAAAAGGTTTAGAAAGTTTCAAACTTTGTGCCAATTGACACAGGTCTATAACTTCGAGTAGGAGACTCAAACCAAGATTTCTCGCCTTATCTCCCATCTACACACTCTACACTTCCATCTCATTGGAAAATTTTAGAAATCCAAGTCGTCTAGGTTCATCAATGAGGTTCGGTCAAAATTCATCGATGAACTTAGAGAGCTCTGATCGGGCTCATTCCAACACATGTAGGTTTCTATAGTGCTCAGGATTCCAAATGTGCCCTCTGTTATCATCGTAAAGGATTTCCAGCATTGCTCAAAAGGTTTAGAAAGTTTCAAATTTTGTGTAAATTGGTACGGGCCTATAACTTCGTGTAGGAAACTTAGGATTAAGATTTCTCACCATATCTACCTTCTACGCATTCCACACTTCCATCTCATTGTAAAAATTCAAAAATCCAAGTCGTCATTCAATGGACTTAGAGAGCTCCGATCGGACTCATTCCAACTCTAATGGATTTATTTGGTGAACATGAGTCCAAATAAGCTATCTTTTATTATTTTAAAGCCCTCCCCACAGTGCTCAAAATGATTTGAAACTTTCAGAATAGTCTTCAGAAACCCGCACTGAAGTGAATTTTTTATTATTTTATTAATAAAATCAACTATTGTTATTAATTTTATTTTATATTTTACTCTTCTATAATTACATATTAAAAAATTGAAGATATTAAAAAATACAAAAAAAAAACATTTTTAATATTTTATTAATCTTCTTTTATATTTTTTATTAAAGTTTTTAAATTAAAAATAAAAATAAATAAATTTAGAGGATTATTTATTAAAGTTTTAATGGTGTTTAAATTAATTTAATTTAATTTAGGAGGAAAGAGAGACTGCATGTATGTAAAAGAGAAAAGAAAAGAAAAATTCCACGCATGCAGAGGGTTAAAATTGTAATTTGGTGCGCCTTTTGGGAATAATGAAACATTGTTACGCCTTTTGGGAATTCTAAAGCTTCATGTGTGTCCTTTGGGAATTTCCCGAATTTGTTGCTTATACCTGTTACAACATGTTATTTTTCTCTGAGTTAATGTTATTTGTTATTTTTTTTTTAGTAAATCTCAAGCTGAAGAGTGGGCTTATCATTTCAATTGGGTTCAGGCCATGAGTTGAATGAAAATAAATGGAATGCATATTCAGTAAAAAATTAAGTGGATGGTTGTTGGTTTTATAAATTAGATGTGTTTCCATTATTCATAAATTTTTTTGTATGTGCACTTTGAAATTGTATCAATGCTTAAGAAAGTGCTTCAATAGGTTCAGTTGCTTTTATTGAGTAAGTTGTGGCTTTGATCTTTGATGTTTGCACATGATAGTAATTGCATTGAATTGAAATACACTCACACTTGCACATATACATGTATAATGTTCATCAACAGGTTTGCAATCTTTTATTTGGTTCTTTTCTTTCAACAGATAATCTAGTTGAGGATCTTTTGGGAGATTTTGAGTATGAAGTCCAGGTTCCTTATCTTTTATACAGAAATGCAGCTCAAGAAGTCAATGGCATATGGTTTTATAATTCACCAGATTGTGAAGCAGTGTCCAACCTTTTCAGCAGGTACTGGTTTTGGCTTTTTCATGGTGCTTCTAAAATGATTATAATATAAAAAATTTCTTTTGTTCACTTTTTAACATTTTTATCATATATCCTATTATATCTTTAATGTTATTAAAGTTTTATTGTTAAAAAATATCTAATTGATTATTATTGGTTACAATGCACACAGTGGTTATCTCACCTAATTCTGATTGAAAGCTATACATTCCGATTGCAATATTTAGTAAAGTTTCATCATAGCAAATTTCTTCGAGCACCTGATTTGTCTGAAACATTAGGATGTTATGATAACTCATGAACCATTTTATAAATAGAAATTTAGTCATAGATAATAATGTTCTTTGTTGTTTGTTTAATGCTCCATGGAGTGGTATTCTAACAGGTGATTCATGGTTTTATCCTATTGTAATGAGACAATATTCATTTAAAAATCTTTAATATAGTAGTCACATTCACATTTTCGAAAATGGGAGTTTAAGTCTCTTCAGGTAAGATATGAATATTCATTTATGATTCATAAGCATTGAATATCCCTTCTGAGAGCTTATTGATTAGCATTTACAATTTTGTTTCATTTTATTTTTCAATGTTTCTTCATACATTGCAAATAAGAAGCTAATGCCCCTACCATCACTTTCTGTTTACTTGCTGTATTTGTGTCCATATGGTAGATATTATAAGTAGCTAAGACAAAGTAGACATCGCGGCATCGCCTTTTGTTACCTTTGGCATCATAGATAATATTTGAACCACAACATAACTACCGGTCTACCCCTATTCAAGCTTACATTTCTCCATATTTTACATTTTTTATAAAACATTTTCTACGCCGACCCCACCTAGTGAGATAAGGCTTGGTTGTTATTGTATAAAACATTTTCTACGGGTTTCTCTCTTTTGTACATGACATATTAGTACCATATGCTATATTCCATGCTTCTCTCCTATTATATCCCTATTTATGTATGCATCATTGAAGAAGTAAGTTTATCACCATGAGCTACATTCCTCATTTTTGTTTATTATGATTCTTTGTATTGATACAATTTATTATATTCAGGATATTGAATGCCTATTCAAATGTACCTCCAAAACCTAAGGTATCTGCTAAAAGGTATTTCTCATATCCTTTCGTCATTCATTCTTAACTGCACATAGTTTCTTTTATTCGTTTTTTTAATCTTTCAAAATGATGATAATATTCTTTTCATATACTATCCATGAGAATATTGAATGCTGCTGCTCCTTAACTGTGTTTCCTTTAGATTGCTTGAGAACTCTACTAATGTTCTTTAGGTGCTTTTTGATAGGATTTTTGACAAAATGTTGGGCCATGCTAATTGAATGGTTCCTAAAACAAATGATAGAGTCAATGACAATCTAGGTGATACTCAGCCTTTAATGTTTTATCAACACAGTTAAGTGGACGGAGATTTTGTTGTGGTTGAGCATGGTATTTATCTGTTACTTTCTCTTGATGCCAGAATGCTGACTTTTATGATGTGCAGTTTGAGTGATTCACTGATGTGAACATGTTTTTTTGAGGTTGCTAGCATGGATTTGAATTTAATGTGTTTTATTGCTGGTCGGTTGATTGGATAAGCTCCTATCTTTTCAATTGTTTGCATTTGCATAGATGCTGATATTCTCTTTTACATAACTTTTGGGATGATTTTTTTTCTCTCCTTGTAACAGTGAGTTTGAGGAGCTTGAAGCTGTGCCCACCTCATCAGTTATTGAAGGTCCACTTGAACCAACAACATCAACTGCACCAACTCCTAGTGTTCCTGATGATGTTTGTATGAACTTTTTCAGTGTACGTAAAAAGTATCTTTGATCATACTTCCTATCAACTAAATAATTTTTGGGTTCTTAGTTTCTGTTTTCTATATTACACTTCTTTGGATTTTAAGTATTGTGTACCTCAAGCTGGGGATAATTTCTGAGATAACCTTACCTATAATTTATTTGATTTTTCAGAATACAATGAACATAAGAAACACATCAAATGCAACAATTGGTGGCCAGCCACCTCTTCCTTCTGCACCTGTTCCTGTAACTACTCATGCTTCAAGTCTCATTCCAACTGTATTGCCAACTACTCAGTCAATTCCCATTCCCTCAGCTTCACCTGCCCCTCTATTGCCACCTTTGGATAATCCTGAATCTGGCAATGGAAGTAGCAGTTGGGTTACAAATCTATTGAAACCTTCATTTTTCTCGCCCACTTTGTCTTCTGCACCACCAGTGCCTCCAGTTTCATCCTCGGTTCCAATTGCTCCTCCCCTCCATCCTCCAGTTACAATGCAGCGACCATATGGAACTCCATTACTTCAACCGTTTCCACCACCTGCACCATCTGCATCTCTCACTCCTTGTCCAAACTCTGCACCAGTTATTACGAGAGACAAAGTCCGTGATGCATTAATGAGGCTTGTTCAGGTAAATTTCTTTTGGTGTTTGCATTTACCATAAGTCCTGATCTAAGATAAATTATTATTAAGTCATTTCCATTCTTTTGTCAATGTAGCATTTAATTTCTTTATTATGCTTTTTATGTAGAAATGCTAGAATGATATTACTTCAATATCATGACAAAATGTTGTACATGTACTAGATTCCTAGCTGCGTGGTTTCTTTTTGTCTCCATACTTTCACTTTCCCAGTTACCTCCACACCAAAGCTGAAACTATTCGATATAACTTTTAGTCTAATCACTGTCTTCAAGCTTTTTTTTTCTCCTGATAGTTTTTTTTTTAAACCTTTTTTATGCCTTCATTGCTCGTTACCTTTTTGTTTCCTTATGCGTTCCTGGGAATCCCCACCTTTTGTTTTCCATTATTATTTTGCCCTACTAATATGTTACTTTACTAGCACTATTTCTTCCTTTTCCTTTTAGAACTATGCCCTGCTCTGATCATATTTATACTTTGCAAGTTCATTAATATTTATACTTTGAATTCTTTTTAACTAATCTTTAAGTTGGTTTGACTAGTTTTTACTTATATTATGTTGACTAGCAAATATTTTGCTGAAAATATTTCTGTATATGTTGGCTTTTGGTAGGTAAAATGAACCTTGATCGCAGGAGAAAACTTGATTCAGATTAACAGAGCTGTTATCTTTTCTGGATTTTTAAAGTTGATTTAGGAGAATTATTTCTTGAGTTAATTTTGCTTGTGTTTTCAAACTTGAATGGGTATCAAATAGTTGGGCCACTTGATTGCTACTTTGGTCAACTCATTTAGTCCAGTTGATTCCAAGACAGCGATCACACAATATGATGCACTATCAAAAAATTCAATAAAAAAATTGCAAAAAAAGATTATTATTTTTACTTGGTTTAAATTCTACAAGAAAAACATAGTGCAACATAAAAAACCAAAACAGATCTAAAGCCAGGAAGAATCATGGACCGACCTGACTGAAAAAAAATGAATCTAATTCCTTAACACAGCATGCATCTTATTAGATTTAATTCTCGTGTACTTTGCATTGAGATTGTAATGATCTGATTTGCATTTTATTTTTATCAGAATAATGATTTCATCGACCTCATTTATCGGGAGATGCTGAATGCACATTATTCGTGACAAATCAGACATCAATGAATGGGTTCGAGCCTGATCCATACCGTTGCAAATGATGAGCTGTTTCTTGTAAAGTTTCTGTAAAAATTTGGTGAAAATGACAAGGAACTTTTGCTACTGTTACTCTTTTTTGTTATTGATAATTTAGTTAGTATTTCTTGGTTACAACTCAATGAAGTTGGAACCAGCCTCCAGGCTTAATTATCTAATTCTTAAATTTGAGTGAATAGTTTTCCTAGTCACAAGCAACCGATGAATCGGTATAGATTTCCCAGTGAAAACACTGCTTTTCTTCGTTGTGTGCAGGTCGATTGTATTCAGTATGTTATTGTGCCTTGAGAAGGTTGCCTTTTGTCACCGATGGTGGGCGCTCTGGAACGCTCCCGACAAGGTCGTCGTCTTTTCTGTCCGATCTTGCTTCTTCTCAACGCCATCCAAGCAAGGTGGTGTTAAAAAAAATACAGTAAAAAGATTGAATAACAATCTATTGCACCGAAGTAAATAGTAGGATAAACAACAGATAATCAAATAGTTAGAGATCAGAATATTGTATCTGGTTGAAGCGTTGACACGCCGACTTTCTTTGGAGAATTTATTGCCGCACTACGGTGCAAAGGCTCTCCGGTAAAATTCCCCTAAGATTCGACAACCACTCGCGGTGTCTGTAGGTGCACTCCAAGACGAATACCGCCGCACGGACTCAACCTCAGATCGCCAAGATCAGAAAGCCCCAGGACAGGATTTTTGACAAAAATGAAAAAAAAAAAAGAAAGATATCATACATTTTAAAAACCTGCAAACACGGGCCCTTTTATAGATCCGTAGAGGCAGTGGCAGCGTCGTTTCATGTTGAAGCGTCGCAGTCGCAGCCGCTTTAAGGTTGTAACTGCAGCCCGTTGACATCATGATGATGTCACCCACCT
>JBAMIE010065890.1:0-17648 GCA_037177295.1 Kaempferia parviflora
AATTAAATTAAATAATATTAATTTATAATATTTAAGTATATTTTAATTATAAATTTAATTTTATAATATATTATAAAGATATAAATTACATTTAAAAAAAAAAAATCACTTGCACCAATTTGGTGCAAGTGAACAATGCAGCACCATCTTGGTGCTGCACTGTTCACCTACACCATTTTGGTATAAATTTTAGTGCTTGATTGGAATTGATTTGGTGATTAATTTACACCAATTTAGTATTATTGGGTATCGATTGGAGTTGCTCTAAATAATATGAGAAGAGATTTCATCCAACGACTTGAGGTGAGAAATTAAAGTTGGCATATATTTTACTTTGGACAAAAATCAAAAAACTTTCTATTTTATCATAATCATCTTTCATATATAGAAGTATCCTACTCCACTAGCCTCTATAAAATGACAAAACTTTCCTAAGTATGTTTGTTTGACATTATTATCTTTCCTCATACATATTAAATTTTGAGTTGTATTTTAGTAGTTAAGATTTCGAAGCTGTTATAACGTGAATATAACATGACAAATTTGAATTGTAATAAGTTACATGACAAGTCGCAATTGTAGTAATTACAATTTCATATCTAATATAACATGAATATTTTAAAACATATTAAGTATACATTATAACAACTATAAAACTATAACGATTATAACATAAAATTACCTTGTCAAAAAATTAAAATTGTTCTATCAACAAGTCAAATCAACCAAATAGTGTGCTTGAGAGATAGTATATTCAAGAACATATCTATCATAATTAGGTTGGGTAATGTCGAGCCCAGTATCTCTTAGTTGTGAGTCCTATTTGAAGGAAAATTTTTTATAAATGTGTCGTAACTGGAAATCGAACCGTGGATACATAGAAAACAACTGAACGTTTTTATCACTACACTATACTATAACCCTAAGACCATAATACTTTGATCAAGTAAGGACGGTGAGATTTAATGTTTTTTTATAAAAAAATTTTTAAAAATGTCTCTTTATTATTCAAATAAAAGAGTGTCTTTTTGATTATTATTGCGATAATAATAAGAAACTATAATTATTAGTTTAATATACCTTTATATAGACTTAAAAGATACTAAGAAATATTAACAATATTTTATCTAAATAAAAATCAGCGGACAAACAGCGGTCTATCACAATAAATAAAGATTTATTCATCAGGTAAGAAACCCTCGGACACGCGGCAGCATCCTGTCGGTAGATCTCCTAGGACTCGACGGCGTTGCGAGTCCGCTCGCAACCGTGTGGCGTACATAAAAGGGGCCCCCACGGCCCCCCTCCTGCCCTTTGCTATCCGTCGGCTCCGTTTCCCGGCTCCAAACGACCTCGCTTTATCTTCTCCGCCGCTCGGCTTCTGTTTCTCTTTCGACCTCTTCCTCTGGAGGAGATCGATTTGGAATCTCGCCTAGTCCGTCTCTTCCATTAGGTCAGTGTCTCTTATTCTCGATCGACCGATCATTTTTTTTTTGTCTCGTGTAATTTAGAGATTATTATTTTTCTCGTCTCGAATGTTTGAGATCCTAGAGATAGATCTGTTGCTCTCCCTATGATTATAAATAATTTTATTGATCTTCTCTGACCAGCTAGTAAGAAGATAGATTTCTAGAGTGTAGACAACACAAAGTTCGTATTGATAAGGTTTTATTGGAATGGATGAGAGAGAGAGAGAGAGAGAGAGAGAGAGAGAGAGAGAGAGAGAGTTTATAATTTGTAGCCCTGTGACAGAGGATTGATTAGATATCCTTCTTCCTGAAAGTTAAAGTCATGCCAACCCTCCAAATGGTGGTCTAAGAGGGGAGAACTTTTCTAGGCCTTTGTTGATGGATTATGCTTCACAATATTTATCTACCTCTATGTATTTTTTGGGATAAAAGGTGAAATTTTGTGATTGAGGCAGGATTATTTTGCTAAGCAAAGAAAGCAGATGTACCCTTCCAAGGGGAACACTCCCTACGGGCAGCAGGCTTATAGCTCCTCACAAGCATATGGGCACATCGTGAGCATACTTTTCTTGTTCTTTCATTTATGTGAAGTTCATGAGAACATTGAAATACGTTTGCCAATGCATTTTTGTATTTGGTTTTCTTTTTTATGCTTCATGACATAATCAACTTTCCATTTGATCTCAATCTTGCAGGCTGGTACTGGCTATAGTGGGAACACTGTTGGCAGTTCAGATGCAGATATGAACTCATACCGAGCCTATTCTTCACAAACAGCACAATATGGAGGACCATATGCTGCTGTTTATGGTTCTTCTGCTGCTAGCAATGTGCAACAGGTCATCTCATGGATTCCTTAATTAGAAGAAGAAACCTTTTACCTTTTAATTTTATTTAATGCTACTTTTACTTTATTTTTACAGTAGTTAAACCAACTTTTCATAACTCTTCTTTGGTTTGGTGGGGGACTATTGATGTGCTTTATGGTGCGTTTGGTTGGGGGTTATCATCGATAACCTTGGTTATCCATCCAAGGTTATCAACGAAAATCCTGTATGGTTTAGGTAATTGACGATTCCCGAGTAATAATCAGCAAAAGGGGCATGTAACCCGGATCATAAAATATCAAAAAAGTGAGATTTTTCATATTTTCGGGGTTAACAAAATTTTTTGGCTAAAAATATCCTTTGATATTTACACTTTGGGACAAAAATACTCCTAAAATTTTTATAATGAAAATTTCTTTTTAAATTATAAAAATTAAATAAAAAATATGATATTTTATTTAAAAAATAAAGTTGTATTTTTGAATATATATATATTAGGAAAGTTTTAAAAAAATAATAAAAATTAACATAAAGTTAAAAACAAACTAAAGTTCAAAACGAAAATAATAATATGTATTGTTAGTTTTGTAACCGAGGGTAATACAGTAAAATATTAAACTTGTTGCATTACCTAGGTTGAACCAAACAACATTAGGTTATGTTTTATTCCTAAACAACTTTTGTTATGTGATTACCTAGTAAATACATAACGTTATATATGATAACTTGAACTAAACGTGCCCTTATAGTCTTTGATAAGGTTGCACGTCACTTGTTTATTAAAAATAATTCTCATCAAGCTTGTTATATTCATTTACAGATTTCTAGACTTTCCTTCTATTTTTTATTAGTGGCTGACTTTAAATTGTTTGCATGGATATCATGTTCTAGCTTAGATTCTTGATAAACTTGCATGCTTATGCTAAATTTGATAATTTTATTAATGTTAATAATTTTGATAAAACTATATAATATTTAGTAATTGAGTATCATCTAAGGATCAAATTTTGATAATTAGTAATTTAGTATCATATAAAGAGTAATTTTGTATTTGTAAGAATATATACATTTACAATAATCTAATTATATGATGTCGCAAATTTTCATGTAGTTATATTTTATATTGAATAATGTTGTAAAATGGAATAATATATGTACTTAATGTAGTATTAATATTATTGAATATCGCCCCCGGACTATTGTGCAACGGTAAAGCACTTTTGTAGTTAACTAGGCATCCACGGGTTGATTCCTAGCTGAGGGAAGATAACCCTGGAACGTTGGCTAGAGCGATGAGGTATTTGCACTTCTCGATGTACCTGATGGCCAATGGAAAAACTTTCTTGGGGCCGAGTCGGTCACTATTAGTTAGTTCGAAGAGCTAGATACTTGGATTACCAAAAATAAAATTATTAAATATCTGATAGTAAGAATTAAACTCAATTTCATATTATATTAATTTTATCTAAAAACAAGTTGTAATTTTGTTTTTCTTAAATTTTATATAAAACAAGTTTTTGCACATGGCAAACAAGTTGTAATTTAGTTTATAGCTAGTAGCTTAAAGAATGCCTCTTATTGATTGAGTTCAAGTTTGGGTTTAGGTTAACAAATGTGTTTTAGTACAAATTGATGTGATACATAGCATATTTAATTTCTTTCATATTATATCCTAACTTTTTTTTTTCCTGTTTTTTTAAACAAACCTTTAGATATATGGAAAGATGTGGTGCAAGATAATTGTTCCCTTAATCAGGGAGGGAGTAAACTATCTTGGGATAACATGTAATAATTAATGAGGGAGGGAGTAAACTATCTTGAGATAACATGATCATTTGCTTAGGTTCCATTGGAAAAAATACTAAATGTATCACCTTTGGATTTAAATTTTGTGACATTTTTTTATCTTATATTCTGAATTATTATCTTATATAATAGTACTTCTGAAATACAATAGGAATAACCCTTTGTCAAAGTGACTCGTGACTGAGGCATGTTCTAAAATCTAAATTTTTGTTTTGTATACTATGTTTTGAGACAACCTACCTAAAGTATCACAAAATATTTTGTGACTCAGAATTAAGTGGTGGAAATTAAAGGATGAAAAACAAAACATACTTAAGGAGAAGACAAGAGTACAAACATTAGGTGAAATATACCGTGACTCTAATATGATATGAGATAAGATGATATAAAAATTGAAAATAGTAGTACTCGGGGAGTCAAAGGGGCATGCACCACCAAGTAAAAAATCTTGGTGATGGAATGAGAAAATACAAGAGAAAGTAAAGAAAAAACGAACTGCCGATAAGAAATTATATATTTTTGTAAGAATGAGAAAAACTTAAAAAAATATACAGTAGCTAAGAAAGAGACTAATTAGGCACTAAATGAAGCAAATAATGAAACTTTTAAACGGTTATATCAAAAATTTAATAAAAAAAGGGGAAAGAGACATTTATAGAATGACTAAAGTGAGAGAGACCGGAGGACAAGAGATCTTATCTAAATAAGATGTAATAAAGATGAATGCAATAAGATACTAGTAAATAATGGAGAAATAGAAGTTATTTTTTTATCAACTCTTTAATGAAGGCTTAGGTGATCAACTTAATTTGGGTAATTTAAGTAGATCAGTATAAAAATTTAATTTTTTATTGTAGAATTCAAACTTAAAAGTAGAATTAGTTTTAAATGAGAAAATGGAAAAGTCATTGGACGAGATGATATTTCAATAGAGGTATGAAAGTTCTTAGGGAAATAATGTATTGAATGACTTATAAAATTATTTAACATGATATTTAAAGCGAAAAAATGCTTGGTATCATAGTTCCCTTATATAAGAACAAAGGAGACGAATAAAATTGTGCAAATTATAGGGTATTAAACTAATGACTCGTACTATGAAACACTCGAAAGAAGAATAGAAAAAAGTTTAAGGAAAGAGACCATAATGATTGATAATCAATTTGGGTTCATGCCGGTCAACAATTGGAAGGTTGATAATAGAATTATACATCTTTTCAGGTAACTAATTGTAAAGTATGGGAGCAAAAGCAAGATTTACGGATGGTATTACTTAGAAAAAGCTTATGTTAGAGTTCCAAAAGAAATTATATAGAGAATTCTAGAAAAGAGGTGGTAGCGTAACATATATTTAACTAATTAAGGATATCTGTAAAAATGTAACGATCATAGTGAAAACTTGAGACAGATTAATTGAAGAATTTTCAATAAAGATAGTGTTACATCAAGAATCAGTTCTAAGTCCTAAGGGTGCCAAAAATGAACCCGAAAAAAAATCGGGTTTGAGTTGGAAATTTTCGGGTTAGGATTGGGTGGAATTTTCGGGTTGGGTTCGGGTTGACTCGAATTTAGATTTTAGTCACATAGTAGGTATTTTTTTTGTCGGTTAAATCAAATTTTATTTTAAAAATTAAGATAATTTTATTCATATTAATATCAATGTTAGTATGATAATGAGAAATCTTGAGATAAAAGTGAAAAATTATAGGGAAAATAGTAAAAAAAAAAAGTTATTTTGAATGTTATTCAGGTTGGATTTACGGGTTATGGGTTGAATTTGGGTTTAGGTTTGTGTTCAGGTTGGGACTTAAAATTTTTTCCCTCAACCCGACTCGAACCCGACCCGAATTGACACCCTTACAAAGTCCCTATCGTTTTATACTAATCGGACAAACTCATTGGACATATTAAAGACACTAGTGTGGTGTATGTTATTTGCAGATGATATTGTTTTAGTAGATGAGACATGTGGAGGTGCTGAACTAGAATCTTTGTGGGAAAACATTAGAATTGAAAGGTTTTAGGCTTGGTAGAGTAAAGACAAAATATATGGAATTTAAGTTTAGCAATATTAGAGACAATTGTTAAGATAGGAGATGACGTGTTGTAACTGAGAGCTTTAAGTATTTAGGTGAGAGAGATGTCTTACATAGATTACAAGCAAGATGGTTGATATAGAGGGGAGCGTTGAGTGTTTTATGTGATCTAAAGTACTTTTAAAATTTAAAAGTTCTACAAAACGGCAGTTAGACGTGCTATGTTATATAACGCTGAATGTTGGGCTATGATTTGAGTACATGAGGAGAAGATGAGAGTTGGAAAGATGAAGATGTTAAGGTGACTGTGTGGACATACAAGGATGAATAAAATAAGAAATGCGACATTAGAGAGAAGTGCATCTATTGAGTGAAACTGACACGTCTAAGATGGTACCAACATGTAAACATGTACTTTCACTATAAAAATGCTCTAATTAGGCAACGTAACTACAACCAATATGCACATCAAACGAGGAAGAGGCAGATAAAAAAAGACTTATTAGCAACAATAAAATAAGATAAAATTTATTTAAGTATAGATGGTGAATTGGTGATGTAATAGGGGATAGAGCCCAATGACGTAGAAGGATCCATATATCTATCTAGTGAGATAAGGCTTGATTGTTGTTGTTGTAGTAGTTGGATGAGTAGTAGAAGTAACTTTTTGAAAAAAAGACTCATTACATCAAAATATTTGGAGCTATCTAAATGTGATAAAGTTTATCAGTTTGTAATTTATCGTTACTTTTCATTGTCTTTCTATTATGTGACATCAAGTCCTCACCACCATATTCTGATTACTGCCTATAACCATACAAAGGATCTTTTTACTACTTCCAAAGGAATAATTCTCTTGCTTTTCATATATACATGTAATAGCGGAATTCAGTGTCTGTATACACATTCTGTTTACAAGTAATGAGGAAACAACCACGAAATGGAAAATGCAATGTAAAAATGGATGAGTACCTCTCCTGTTGTTGCTCATAGACATTTGCCTTGTTAAGCTGAAATTGGCTTCAGGTTTGCATGGTTGAATTCCTCCAGAAGTAGCTTTTTTGTTGCCATGAATATATTTTTGACCAGATATTTTGTTAAAAGTCTGATTACTTTGATTATTACCTCCCTGAGTTAGTCATTAACAAATGAAGCATATATTCTGGTTTAGGTTGGTGGAATGAGTAGTAAAGAAGCAGTTTCATCATCCAACTTACAAGTTCAATCTGCTTATCAATCTGCACTGGCAGAGCCATCCAAGTTCCCATCTGGAACTCTTGTATCAGGCTTGGGCATTACAACTGATGACTATGGTTCTGCAGCTACTCATGCATATTCCCAGAAAGGGGATCAGTTTTCTTCAGTAAAAAATCCTGATTATGGTGTAGCAGACAGGAGGCACTATGGGGAACATCAGGGTGCTTTTGCTGGCAGGGATTTGCAGAGTGATTCATCAAGAAGATACCTTGAGTCTGTTTCTATCAATAGTCGTCATCAGGTTTTCATTTTTATTTTTGTGCCTTAATACTTGTTCCATATTATTCCTTGTTAAATGTCATCTATATCGATGATTTTGGTTCTTAAATTACTTGGAAATCTGTCTATCTTTGCAGGTTGAACTGCATGATCGAATGGACCAGGTACTTGCTTATAGACTCTTATACTATTTATGATTTATTTCTGCGGATGCAGATATTGATTATCCTATTGTGCCTTTTCTTAAGGCTTCATTGCGACAACAATTGCTGAAAGCTCAGCAACTGCAATCTGGTGCAGACATAAGGTATATTGATGCACTTATAAAACAATGCCATTATTTTCTCTGTTTTGCTACTTGTACATATCTATTTAAATATTATGTGTGGGTATGATTAGATTCCTGTGTTACTAAGAAAATGATGGTTGATATTAGTGGTGTATTGCACCGATCTTCTTTTGCTTATTTGGTATTGTATGCAGCTCCATTCGCTGCTTTGTAGTTAGTGGAAATTACGAATCTTATTGCACTGAGATGGAATATGCATTTCTGGCAGACAAGATGAATACTATACAGCAAGGACTCTTCCTACTCATTCACAAGAAATTAGCGGCTATGGTGCAAGGATGGATGCTGATCCCCATGGTCTATCTAGTTTTGGTGCTGCTTATGGTGGACAAACAGCTTCCATTTTAGGGGGAGCTCCCAGGAGAAATGTTGATGACCTTGTGTATGGCCAAGGATCGTTGAATGCTGCCTATGGGGTGGGTTTGCCACCTGGTCGAGATTATGCTGCAGGAAAGGGTATCCTTGGTACTCATGAGTCTAATTATCAACCTAGTGTTCTTGCACGTTCACATCCAGCCCTTGGAGCCTCCATGGTGGACGAAAGGAATGATGATAGGCATGCTTACCGCCGAGAGCTCGAGATAAGAGAGGAAGAACGTCGTAGAGAATTGATTTGGGAGAGAGAAAAAGAACGCGAAAGAGAAGAGCGGGAACGTGAAAGGGAACGTGAAAGAGAACGTGAAAGGGAACGTGAAAGAGAACGCGAAAGAGAACGCGAAAGGGAACGTGAAAGGGAACGCCTTCGAGAGCGTCGTGAAAAGGAAAGGGAACGAGATCGCAGGCGTGCACTTGAAGCAAGGCGAGAACGAACACCACCAAGACCTATTAGAGATCATAGAGGCTCTTCTTTAATAAAGGATGAGAAGGCTGTTCGTCGAGCAACACCACATCGAGAGGCTGTGCATAGGTGGATCTTCCTGCTATATTTATGCCTGCTGCTTGCTGCTGCTTCTGATTTGCAGCTTTCTAACTAATCTGTTTGTTCTTGGCACTGAAGGCATCATTCACCTGTTAAAGAAAAAAAGAGAGAATACATCTGCAAGGTAAAAGATAGAATCATAACTATATAGTCAATCGTTCATTTAGATTGTCAGTCATGTCTACTTGATGCAATCCTATTATCCCAACTTGCAGTTATTGAAAACCTAAATTCAGAGTTTGGTTCATCTTCTCTAGATTGGATTCTCCTTTCCTCTCTTCACCTGCGAATTTATTGTCTCCTTTAATTGCCCTTCGTCCATCATCTTCTTTGCTGTGATCATAATTAGAATTCTGTCCTGGAAAACTTGCTAAGCTCTGATGTTTGCGTTGACTTAGAAAAGACATAATATATCGGGGGACACAACATATCTATGTAAAATGCACAGTTGAAACTATTAATTGGTTATATCCATTTCATAAATGTTTATGGTAATATTATGGAATGATTAACATAACGATGGCAGGTTTATCCATTCTGCTTGGTGGATGTTGAAAGAGATCACTTGTCTTTGAGCAAGAGATATCCTAGGCTAGTGATAGCAGCAGATTTTTCAAAGGTTCGACTTACATTCAATAATATAATTTCATGGTTCAAAATTTTTTGTTCTTGTACTACTTACACTGATACTGCAATTGCATATCTCACAGGTTATTGTGAACTGGCCGAGGGAAACACTGAATCTTTCTCTCTATACTCCTGTTAGGTTTGAGACCATAAAATTCTTCTGCCGTTAATTTAGTACTAATTTCTCTAATTTTATTTTCTTGGCAAATGTGATAAATAAGTCGTTGTTCCATATTATTTTCTGTAGCTTTGAGCACAGTTTCTTGGATGTGGAAGATAAAAGTGAGGAGAATGGGCCTGTTTTCTTGCAGGACTCCTCTGAATCCAAGGGTGTTAAAACTGTTTGGAACTCCAAGGTAAACTACGCATCCTTCTTTTTGTATTGTTTCTATGGACATGTAGCTGTATGCCTGTATTCAACACTTTGTATGTGTGGTAGTTTAAACATGAATTAATTGTGTACTCGTGAACATATCTATCTGAGTCTTGACTATCTGACTTCCAAATTTAAAATTTATCATTGCCTGCTTGCACTTTTCTGTCCTTCAATATTACATTACCAGGCTATTTCATGCTCTAGGTTTTGCTATTCCATAGCCATATAACCATAGACACAATTTTCCTTCTTCTTGATCAAAACACTTTCCATTATTCTGAGAAGTAAATGCACATTTTCCTTCTGCTTTAAACATTCAGTGATATTACAAAGAAAATATACAAGCAGATCTGTCAAAATAAAATTATATAAAGTCTTTTTAAAAGAAATATTGTAAATTGGTTTTGTATTTATGATCTTATTTGCAAGATATTTTTATTTTCAGGTTATCTTGATGAGTGGAGTCAGTGCTGAAGCTTTGAATGAGTTGTGTTTTGGTAAAGACAATGATGAGAGGCCAGTGCATGTTAACAACATCTTGAAATTTGCTATTATGAAGAAAGATCGTTCTTTTCTGGCAATTGGAGGTCAATCACATATGACTTCTGATGGGGATATGCAAGTTGATGATTCTTCCTTGATTCAGACAGCTATCAGGCAAGCTACTTGTGAATTTGTTTTAGTATGGTTTATCATCCGATATTTGTGTCTCATAATTGATCCACGAAGCACTCTTTCTCTCGCAGACATGTCAAACATTTAACTCAACTTGACCTACATTGCTGCCATCATTGGAATCGTTTCCTTGAGGTACATATGTCTATATTTTGAATTTCATTTTTACTATGTTTTCTTTATTTGTATGACTTTTGTGCACTCATGGGGTAAGTTTATCCGTACTTTGTTTGCAAAACTTCTGCTTATATGTTGTTCTGATACAATGTCCTAAGGAATATTTTAATATCAAATCAATCTATTCTGTGGTGACCTGCAAGAAACTTTTGTACGTTGTTCTCTGTTATCTAATCTATCCTTTGCCCCATTCTTTCTAGATGATTTGACATCTCTTTAATTCATTTGAAAATTGACATTATTTTATATGGGATAGCCAGGCTTATCAACTGACTTCAGCATATTGTTTCCTAATATAATCTGAGCATACAGATTGCTGTGTCTTATTCAAATACTTACATGTAGCCTTCTAGGCCTCCTGTTACCCTTCCTTTTTTTGGAAAGCTGTTTGTTGAATATTGTTATGAACATTTTTAATATTTTTTTTATTCTTTACATGGACAAGATTTTCTGGCTTTTGCTATTTTTTGTTGTATTTATTAATTGGGTTATCCTGAATTTAAATTCGATGAACAGTAGCATTCTTTGCTTATAAGGCCAATATATTTCCAGGGAAACTAGTATCAATCAATTCATTATTATCATTGATTAGATGTGATTGATTTTATACAATCTCAGCTGTAGATGGACAATTCACAAGGCCAATTCAATATTATCATTGATTAGATGCGATTGATTTTTTACAATCTGAGTTGGAGATGTACATTAAGTTGTGCTTCATATATTCATGTTTGGACCCCAATTATTCTTTAGATGCTTCATTATTATTTCTATGTACATCATAATTTCCCCCTATGCATTAGAATCCGATCAGTTAAAACCTCATTCTTAATTGGTGTGCTAATGAAGCGCAAGCTATTATAGGTAATTTATTTACTCGGTACCGCTGATTCTGTACTTGGGTAAACTACCAATTCAAGTTATCTTGCATGCACAATCAAAGAATACCTAATTACCTACACTCTTATTATACCAGGCAAATTTATTACACAGATAAGTTGTGGACCTTTATTTTTGTTGTGGTCTTGCACTTCCAAGTCTTCTTAGTGACCAGCCTAATGAAATTTCACTTAACCAGTTATTAACCTTCCTCTTGGTTTGGATTATGCAGTTACATTTCTTATTCAGAAGGAAATGATACTGAAACACAGAAATGTACTTGAAAAATCACTCATTGAGTTTGTCACTTATTTTGTGAGTTCTCAGTCTACTTCTTAATTCCACCTTGGTTGAGAGAAGGGGCTGTTCATCCCAAATAAATATTCAATTTGGGATGGATTTGCTTTGCCCCTTCTGTAGCTCAACAGGATATCAAACCTATTCAGGTCTCCTGTTTGCTTGAGAAGGGACTCCAGTGGGATGGATTATGCAGGCCCGGTCTGACTTTAACCAATTGTGACTTAATTCTATGTTGGCTTAGCTTGTGTTAGAGGCAGTATTCTAGTGTTTCACTAGTAGCTAACATTATTTAATATATATACCGCTACTTGGATTAAAATGCATACATGTCAATTACATCTTCACACTTACTTTTGATGCGACAAGGAAGTGCTTGCTGTGTTATCTACCAATGAAAGCAAAGTTGTGCAGATAGATTGCAGAATTAGTTATTGGTTCTGTGGTCCATTCATGTTTATTTTTTTTTTAATTATTTTTATGTTTGCTTCTACCAAATTTTATTTCTTCTAATGTTTTATATTTGCATATCTTAGTCTGCTGGTTATATGCTCCTTGTGTCCTTGACTAAACTAATCAGAAAGTTACATTTGCTTTAATGCATATGCTGAGTTCTTATAATCTAGTAGGCTCGAAGGTATTCTTTTATAATTTTTATGATAATTTGAGATCTTATTTTACGTACTTTTGTTAGATACACTATGATAGAGTTGGAAAGGATGGTTTTTTTAGCCACAAGGAAGTCACAGTGTTGTATGTGCCAAACCTGTCGGAATGCCTTCCATCATTGGATCAGTGGCGACGGCAGTGGTTGGCATACAAGAAGGAGATGGCTGAGAGGGAACGAGTTTCAAAGGAGAAGGTTTATTTATTTTCTCCTTTTGTTTCTCAAATCTGTTTTCCATTGCTTTTTCTATGCATTCATTCATCCAAGAACCCTATTAAATTATGATTTTTTTCCCTGTGTTTTAACATTTATTCTAGAAACCTGCAGAAAAGAAGGAATCTGACCAAGGTAAGTCATAGGGGGTTTTCTTCCCTCATAATTTTAGCAGTGCATCGTTTATGCATATCATTATTGACATATGCAGGGGAAAAAATTCAAAGTAAAATGGTAAACCATAACTCAGCTGGAACACTGAAATCTGAAGACAACACGGTTAAAGATGAGGCTGCTGATGTGAAAAGTAATGACCAGTCCAAGGTTGAAGTTGGTGAATCCAATAAAGTTCCATCTGAACAGAAAGAAAAAACACTTACATTAGCTGATTCAGAAAGAAAAGATGATGTTGTCGGTGGGCAAAATAAAACCTGTGAGAATTTGACTGGTGAAGGTTCTGTTGAGCTGTCAGCTGAGACTAAAAAAACAACCAAAAGAAAAATTGTTAAGAAGGTAGTGAAAGGAAAGGCTGTTGGTAAGAAAGCAATTATTGCTGGCGCTGACAATATCACCAAGCAGGAAGTCAATATGGATATGCAAAATGAAAACACAGAAAATCAACATGGCAATTCTGATAAAATAGACACAATTTCACCTGATCCGCGGAGCCCTGCGACTATGACAACGACAATTGTCACAAAAGGTACTCTTGATAAGTTACCACTTACGGAAGATAAAGTTAATTCACCTGAAGCCCAAACTGATGGGAAAACTAAAAATGAGTCAACAATCATGGATGGAACAGACGTAGTGAAGAAAGAACATGATGGAAGCTCCAGTGTACATGGTGCAGAAGTTAAGATACCTGGAAAAAAGAAAATCATCAGAAGAGTGATTAAAAGAAAAATTTCCACTCTGAAAGTTAAGGATGCAAATGCAAACAAAAACACTGATGAAATTATGGAAGATGTAAAAGGTGATTTGGAAAAGAAGGAAACAGCAGTTGAAGTGAATACAACTGAAAAAAAGACAACAGAGGGATCTAATATTGCTATCAAGAATCAATTGAATGAAATAACCATGACAAATGATAAGACAAAGGAAACTAAATCAATTGATGGTGATGTCATCCCAGAGAAAGGAAGCTCAAAGACTGTCAATGGTCTGGAAAATGTGAAAGAAAAAGACTCTAAGAAAGGTGGTCAAGACGGAAAAGAGAGAAAAAAAGATGAAAAAGAGCTGAGTAGAGATGGAAAGCATGAGCCGCACCAAAAGTCTAGCAAAGAAAAAGAGAAAGGAGGTTCTGGAGAGCCTCCTAAGCATCCTGGGTTGATTATGAAATCCCATCGGAGCAAGGGATCTAAAGTATGTTTAGTTGCATTGTTTATATTTCACTCACAGAATACCTGAATCAACTTGCCTAACATGTTCAATTTTTTAATTCTGCAGCTTCGTTCTGCATTCCTTTCATTGGATGGACTTCTAGATTATACTGATAAAGACATAGACGAATCATCATTTGAGGTTTGTTTACATTAAATACTATAATAATTTCTAGTCTTTTCTAAGGCATGGCTGAATGCTGTATTAGTCATGATGCTTTGTTGTGCTATTTAACATGCTCATGCAACAAGCATCACTGGCTAAAACTTGAATTACAAACTGAATGTTATACCTTGAAATAAACCAGTGTTTATATCCTTGCTTGTAGATATATTTCTATGACATGTGTGTTTGACGTGCATAGGTTTGTGAACATATGCCCTTGAAAAATACACAGTTTAATCTATCAACGCATATTGCTGTGCTTATGTTGTAACAGAATCATATATCCGTTTTCCCCTTTTTATTGTTAGCTAAGCATAATAAATATACAAAAGAATTTTCTATTTATCTGCACTATTATGATTTTTGTCTTATGCGCCATTTTAAATGTGGATTTCTTCAGCTTTCCCTGTTTGCCGAGGCCTTCAATGAAATGCTTCAGTTTGAGATGGGCTATCATTTATTGTCCTTTCTTGAGGTATAATGTAAATGTGTTACTTTGTTGTTTGAGTTGCTTTGTTATTTAATTTAACTATCGTTATTTTTTGATATTCAGAAATTGAATAAAAGATGTATATTGAAAAGAAATAATCGGAAAAGACAACGTGATGAAAAACTTGAGAAGGTTTCTGAAAAGGAGAAATCACCCACCAAACGTCCAAAAACTGATGATAGCCCTCCTGTTGCAAAGGAGGATTCGTCTAACAAAGACAATGTTGAAGCTTTAAACGTTGTTAGTGAGTCTACAAAATCAGTAAAGGAAAATGTGTCTGACAAAATAGATCCTGAAAATAAGGGCATAAATAGTTCTTCAGGTGGAGGTGATGAAGCTAAAGTTGAAGACGAGGCAATGGACGATGATATGATAGATGAGGATGAAGATCCAGAAGAAATTATAGAAGAAGAGGAAGCAGATGATGATTCTAGATCAAATGGAGTTCAAAAGGCAAGTTATGTTTAATGTTTATCCATCCTCTCATCGAGTTATAATTAATGTTTTCTTTACTTTGTGCCATTCTTGTGTTTGATCATGTGAACATTCTAACCTGGTTACCCTAGTGATTTTGTTCTGATTGTTTATTTTATTTTTTTTCTGTTGATCTATGGGATAAGTTCCCAACCCAATGAGATGACCTAATTTAGATGTTCTCAGACTTCAATCTTTATCCACAACCAATATTAAACTGTTTAGATTCAAATGCGGCTGGTCTATTTTTTCATCTTTGGCATGCATAACATATGCACACCTTTTAAGTCGATATGAGTCTCTTTGCAAAGGCTTTGCTAGCATTGGTATACTGAGCTTTACATTCAGAATCATCACTTACTAAAGATAAGCATTCTTATTGATTTGATATTTCATTTATCTTGTTAAGTAACTTCTGGATTCCTTTGGTTCCCATGATGAGATGCCTCCAAAAGGAGCGCTTTTTGCATATTTTAATTTAGTATGGAAACACAATATTCAGTGATCCTTCAGATTTGCAATACTCTTTCACATTACCGACTCTTTGATTTTTGAGTTTTCATAATTCTATGAATATCTGTACAGGATGATAATACTGGTGTAAGAGTAGAAACAGAGACGGAAGTTGATGTTAAGATGGGTGTAGATCCTGTGGTTATGAAGGAAAGTACTACTGACAAAACTGGCATCGATAAGGCTGCAAATGACGATGAAGCAGTCGCGAAGGATAATAAACGGAATGATGACAGGACAGATTCTGTAAAGGACACGAAAGTTTCTGTAAAAACTGTCAAGGAAGCATCCATAGTGGATGGAGTGTTGGATAAGGAGCTTTTGGAGGTGATTGAATTTTCATTTTGTTGAAGTTTTTGGTCATTTTGGTTGGTACATTGTTTTCATGATAAGAATGGGCGTGTTCTCATTTGCAGGCGTTCAGATATTTTGATAGAAACAGAGTGGGATACATCAAGGTAATTCAGCAAAGATCATTTTACTTGCTTTCAATCTCTTTTTTTCTTCTTTCTCATGGTTGGTTGTTCAATTTGTTTTTGTATATTTACCATTGCAGGCTCAAGATTTAAGGTGCATTCTTCACAACTTGGGCAAATTCATATCTAACAGGCACGTCAAGGTTAGTACCATCTAATTCCAACATTTACACTTATTTTGAATGGTAAATTCTTTTCCTCATTTTGTTTTTCGGTTGTGCTTAATCTCGGTTGCATCCTAACCAACCTTTTTCTGTGTGCTAGGAACTGGTGCAAAGTGCTCTCCTGGAAAGTAATTCAGGGAGACCTCATGATCGTGTCTTCTACAATAAACTTGTGAAGATGGAACTTGGGGATGTACAGTGATGATGGCGCTGTCAAGACACTTGAAAGTTTTTCATCTCTAGTCTCAGTCATCAGGATTTAAATGTATCTTATTTTTCCATAGCTTCGAACTAGAACTGAGTTGTTACAGATACGACTCACAATGATGAATCTGTTTATGTGATTTTGTTGCTGAAGTTGGTTTATCATCATAGTTCAGCCCTCGGTCTCCATTTATTGATTTGAAAAATTCTACTCGTTGGTCCGACTGCATCCCGTTGTATGCGTGCGTGCACTCTCCTCACCTGTGTTGCGACGTCCATGTCGGCTACGTTACCATCTCCAGTGGATTATTAATGTTATCTATTTATTTATTTTATATTTTTAGTTGGCATATTCAATTTAAGTCAACTAATTTTTGGAGGTCATCGGTTCGGTCTCAATCCGTGCTGCTGCTGTTGATATAATACAGATTGCCTATTTTGATTTCGTCGAGCTAGGACGAGGAACATCTAGAAACTTGGGGACGATGTGGGACTCACTTAACTCGCAATGGCAAGCAGATTCCAGAACTAGTTTTTCATATTTATTCAAATTAGGGTTCTGGCCTAGGAAATTTGGTCCACGAAAATTTCCTTATTTTTTAGCTGAAGTTGCCTTCACGGTTTGATTATCAATTACGATATATTTATGAAGAATTTTACTCTAAATAGAGCACATAATCAAGAGATGTTGAACTTATAAACCATCCATTATTAGCACTCTCCGGGACCGATTAGATCATTCTAGATTTAATATTATCTTATCTGTTAATAATTTTTAATTTTTTTTTTTGATTGATAGGATAAAAAAATCCATAACTAACTATAGCATAATTTTCTGATTAATACTTCTACGTACTTAAAATTGAAAACACATGAGTTTAGCTCGCTCTGTTGCTCTGCTTTATTTAGTAAACTACTCGAAGCAATGCTACCTTATATAGGTAGGTAACTAGAGATCACCGTCGGTTTCGTCGCGTCGCAAACCC
>JBAMIE010066397.1:0-31108 GCA_037177295.1 Kaempferia parviflora
ATGCCTCCACTTGGGCTTTCTCCATTTGCACATGTACACTTGCACACTCCACAGCACATATCAGTACACAATGCAAATCCTAACTTAAACTTTGCCCAAACATCAAAACCTTGGGTTACAACGATTGCCTCCAACACTCATGTCTTCCCTTATGTTTTGTACCCGAACCATCCCCTTCTAGATCTGCATTCATTTATACTCTTTGATCAGCCTCATGGTCTCTTATGTCAATTTCCTGATCACCAGCTCTCAGGTTTTGGTACCAATTAGCTGCTGCAAGTCCTACAATGATAGGTTTATCTGTCTCAACTTCCGGAACTGTGGTCTGCTCATTTTGGAAGTTGACTTGTTGCTCATGATCATCACCATATGAGGATGTTGCTGGCTTTCTTTTCCCTGTAGTAGATTTGGTTTGGATTCTCATAATCCTCTCCTTCACTTTTGGTCTGTTAGTGATGCCCCATTTTGTCTGTCTAGCTGCTAGCCCTTTTTTTCTGGGGGTGAGCTTACTGTTGCATTAGTTTCGTGCCCCTTTTGACCACTGAAAACCTGCTGTAAACTCACTGATCTCTTGCTCCTCCATTTCTGAAAGCGGCAGGAAGCAGTTTGCAGATTTGTGGTTGCATTTCTGTGTTTTCCAGACAAGTATTTGTTTTGTGCTTGTGTTTCCATGCTCCCTTTCTTCTTTTTTGTTCTAGCTCGTATCTAGATTTTATATGAGATGTCTTCCCTAGCTGTTGATCTTTCACCTTGCTTCAGTTTTAATGTGCCAGATTTAGTATTAGTTTCTGTTTCTGCTTGTGATTGCCAGATCTTTTTCCTTTGTTTGCACCTGAATATTGTTCCCTTTGTCCCAAATGTGTTGGCAAGGGCGGGTGTGCAGCTGTTCATTATAGTCCTGTTTGTGTTTGCTTCCCCCCACTGCTTGTGCATCACCCTTTGGACTTGATCCTGGATCAGATTCTGTGTCTGAATTTGTTTCAAAAGTGAGATGTTCAGATTCTGACTTTGTTGGTTGATCATATGCTGGTTCTCTTTCTGTTTCTAATCCCATTTCTGAATCAGTATCAGCCATTGCACTTTCAGAATCTGTATCAGCCATTGACTGAGCTGTGGCTGCTAATGTGTTTTCTGATGTTGTTGCCTGAAAAATATCTGTTGTGTGTTCATCTGCTACTATACCTTCTGATTTCAATCCTGCAATCTTGCTATCACTTGCCATTTCTTGTTCATTGGTAGTGTTTATGGCTTGTTCTAACCCCAGAGGTGGAGAGCTAGCTGGTGCCTTTGTAGTGACTGTGGGTGTCCTACTGTCCTCTGCCCTTTCTTTTCCATCCTTCAGCTGGCAACCTGTTTTTGCATTGGGGATGAGGCTGAAATTGTGTTAGGTTCTGTGCGACAGTTCCATGAGTGGAAACTGATACGTTTGGCACATTTGAGCCTTGGGGAGTACTCTGAACAGTCAGATTCTGCAATGTCCTGTGGCCTGCTGGATTCGTGCCATTCTTGATATTCACAACCAATTTGCTTTGTGTGCCTTCCCCAGGGGTTAGGCTTTGTTTTGTTGGTTCCTTTATTGAGGTATCTATAGTTACCTTCCTATTGTAGTGCTCTTTCCCTTTTCTGAAGATGCAATGTTGTGTGGAGGCATTTGGTTGATGTTTGCTCTAAAACCTGCACCTTCTATATCAGTTCTGATACTTGACTGTGGTTGCTGTTATCGATGTGTGATTATCACTGCATGCTTGCTACCTACCTTCTTTATGACTGTGTTTGGTTTTCCCAATCCAGTGGTTGGGAATATCCCCACTTCATCTACAGTGTGCAAGGTTGTGTTATTGGCCATTTCAGTTTGATCCCTCCATTTGTTCTGAAGTACTTGGGCAGTGTTGGTACCAAGGTAGTCAAATCTATTTCCCATGGAAGTTTCTGATAATCTGCTTGCTACAACACTCTGATAAGGTGCATTTGTACCTAAACCTGTAACTGCATTCGGGTCTAGCTCTTCCTGTTTGTTGTCATGGGGTTGATTGCATTGAATCTATGGCTCTTGGGCTCTTGATGGTTCTTGTTGGCAATATGATTTATGATTGGGTGTGTTCCACAGTGTGAAGACCTACAGTTGAAACTTGGTTTATTTCTGAAACGCCCTGAGTATCACAGTGAGCACTGCTGATTTTTGGAATTGACTGCTGTGGGGGGTTGTAGCATGCTGTTTTGGTGTGCCTTTGATGAGCCTCCATCAACCTGTGACCTTCCATTACTGATGTAGTTGCAGATTCAGCAATAGGGCCAATAGTAAGAGTTGTAGTATTTTGCCTATTGCCAAGTGTAATTGGCATCGCTAATGCAACACTAAGAATACTTAGTTATATTTCAGACATCTATTATTCGATTCTCATCTATAGTATATTTGTAGAGAATTTTTTTTTTTAAATGAGACTCACAATTAAGATATATTGGACTTGTAACTGATGAAAATTTTTTATAGAACGAAACCAATACCACCAGCTCAACATTATCCCGTCATATGAATCATTTTTTAGTAACAACCGACGCAACGGATTCGTCACACAGCAATTGGGCAGAGCACTGCCGAGGTGGCCCAAAAGAAGCCAGCCAATCGGTTGCCCCTTGAACTCTTACTACTAGTACTCACTTCACCTTCCTCCAAGGCGGTTTGGTGACGCCGTAATGGCCACAGCAGCTCTCCTCTTATCTACTCTTCCTCCTCTCCAAACCCACCGCCCCGCCCCCTGCCGCCTCCCCACCTTCCGACTCCGGCGTCAACACCGCCACCTCACCCCCGTCCGCGCTCTGCAGGAAACTGAGCAGAAAACCAACGCCGCCGCCTCCTCCTCCTCTTCCTCCGCCTCGGAAGAGATCACCAAGAAATATGGCCTGGAGTTCGGCCTTTGGAAGGTCAGCAAAGCAAATTAAACCTGTTCTTGTTTCTTGAAATCCATAGTCCCTGATTTTTGATTCACCTTCCTCTTATCCTCGCTCGCAGATATTTAGCTCCAAGGAGGGGAAGGAGAAGTCCAAGGGTGATCAAGCCAAGGAGCTGCTGGCCAAGTACGGAGGAGCTTACTTAGCCACCTCAATCACCCTCTCTCTGCTCTCCTTCTCCCTTTGCTACCTCCTCGTCAGTGCTGGAATTGATGTCCAGGCGCTGCTCAATCAGGTAACGAAATAGGGAGCTATTCCATCATTTCAGAGATTCAGGGAACAGGAGAGTTTCTGCTCGTATCTTTCGTGCTTTTTGTAGATTGGGATCGCCACCGATGAGACTGGGGGCAAGGTAGGGACCTTTGCACTGGCCTATGCTGCTCATAAAGCTGCATCTCCGATCAGGTTCCCGCCCACCGTCGCTCTGACGCCAATCGTTGCAAATTGGATAGGGAAGAAGCAAGACAAGACTCCCGATGAGTGAACCATTCAGCGGAAGATCACTCCAACATAAAGCATCTTACCTTTCCTTTCGACGACGTATTCCATCAGAATTTTTACAAGTGATGATTGTAGATTGATCACTGGCGTGATATCTTCAGTACCAGGAATACAATACTATCTTATTATATACATTTGTGTACCTAACGAAGATAATATAACTTTTGATGCTTTCTAAGAATCAAATGGACGGAAGGTTGTCAAAACATGCACGCAGGGATTTCCTGTGAACGCATATCAGAAGCAAAACCACATTTCAAATGAATAGATTGGGGATTTCTGGAAAACTGCACCTCTCTCTCTCTCTCTCTCTGTGAGTGGAGAAACTGCCGACTAATAACATGCATGAATCTAGCTAGATACAGGTGAGACAAGTGAGATGCCAAAAAAACACGATTGAGAATTGTATTCCATGAGCTAACCAGGCAGTAAGATGTAGCAGTCAAACCCAACAAACGGGCAGCTGAGAGCGCTCACGCATTGCAACGAGCTTCATCAGTTTGTCGTTTAATTCATCAGTTGCTTCATTGCTCAACTTCTGATGGGCGTTCCTAATCATCTTTCCCCAGAAAAGGCCGTTTTATATCTCATGTTTCCCGTCTCTAGATTTATCTCATAGCGGAGCATGTGAAGTCTTCTGTACTATACCTGTCCCATTGTGATTCTGCAGTACAGGTTAAGAATCTCTAGTAATGGAAGTAGATACACATTAACGAAAATGATATCAGGAAGGATACGCGGTGTGTTCCATAAATCTGTAATGCTAGCTCCAAAATCTGATTGAAGCCAGTAATCAGCGTCAGTCTGCAAGAGAATTTATATTTTCAACACAAATATGTACTTTCATGTGCCAGGACAATAAGCGAAACTGATAAAAGCTGCCTTATATTGCGAACTTCAAATTTATGAGCAATAAAACTTTAACATAAAATCGTGTAAAAGCTCAACTAGCTACTCTAAATACACACGTCTGACAAAAAAAATGGCAGTTTTTTGGATAAAGATAAGCATGTCATTAGAAAATTATATTCCTTTTCTTTAGTTTAAGAATGATGAGAAAGCAATCCTCTGAGAAGTAAACTATGATGATAATGATCAAATATCTTAGTAGTTTAATGAATAAAGATGAAACTAGAAAGATTTTCAGATTGAACATGCCACTAGCATGGAAGAAGCCTAACTAATCAGTTGCATTCTCCCTCATTTGAGCTGAGTTAAGATGCATATTCTGGAAATTGACAAAAATTTCCAGGGTAATAATAATTACGACAGATTGGAATCTGCAGTGTCAGGATGCTGGGACTTACATCAATTTCAGAAGGTACAATTTTTGTCATACCGCAGCTAGTATCCTCCGAGGAACTTGCATCAAGGCACCCCTGTCTATCTTGATTCTTGAATTCCATTTTCTCACCTTTGCTCTCATCTGTTGCAACTGCCAAGATGGCAGTCTCCAATGACCCAGAACCTACCATCTGATCAGTTCTTGAGATCTCCTCAAAATTCTTTTCAAATTTACTAGCAATAAAAAGGAATAGAGAAGAGCCTTGTTAAAGAACAAATACAATCTAATTAAAAAGCTTGTTTACGTATATTGTGCACATAAAAAGAATGACTCTACCTTACAAGGTAAATATCAATAGGACCCATTGTGCTTCGTATGACAATTCTGTATCTCCAATGTGGATATTCAAAAACCTTCATGCAGAGGGAGAACTTTCGGTTAACATCTGAAGCAATAAATTAACAAAGCAAATATTGACTCACTGCTTTTTACCTCATCTGGATCTGGAACCTCCAGGGTAGTACCATGAGGTGCTTTTATAGCTATAAGCGTCTGATTCTGCATACAAGCATGAAAGGATAACCTTTGGTGATTACTAACAGCCAAAATTTCAAATTTTAATTTGCAAATATAAGCATGGAAAACACATAAGAAAACCTGAAAGCAAGGTACGCTTTTGATGTCATCTACTGTCAGATAAAGCAGCCTGAAGTTTTACAAAGTAACAGAAAATGATTTTTATTTATAGATGTTGATAAACATATGTGAGATGCAAATGCAAGAAAAATAAAAGAACATACTTTTGATTACTTTCTGCTTCAGTGAACACCCTCATCTTTTCTTGCATTTTGCTATGAAAAGTGGAATGTTTCAGCATTCTTTGCGTTTTATAGCATTTTTGAAGCAGTATCTAGAAGCTCGATTAAGTACTGAAACCAAACCTGATGCACTCATCCAACTGATTCTCTTGCAAAACTAATTTTTCAACTTCTGCCTGAACAGCACAAAATTAAGCAGAATTTGATGATCTTGTATATCAGTGGAGAATTTAACAGCAACTTACTCTAGAAATTAAGATTTAAAACAGGATTATTGGTTTTGTTAAGAAAGCAATGAAGCGCCATACCTGCAGCGATGGCAGATCATTTTGAACCTCTCCTGGCATTGTATCATCTAAGCCCCTGGAATGCATTTATGAAAAATCTTCATTTCGAAATAACAAATATTTAGAGTGCACAGAAAACAACAAGATTCATAGAGGAAAATATAATTTACGTCCAACGAATTTTGTTTTTGAGATTCTTTTCTATCAGTCCTATCCCTTCAAGCACATTTGTGATGTCATAAATTCGCCTCTTTTGCACCTACAAGTAAAAGTCTACTTATGTATAAGAGAAGAATTATTCAAATAAGTAAGCATTTACTTCACCACAAGTGTTTCCGCCGCTTTATTCAAATCAAGAGTGCCATCTTGTGCATGTTTAAGCAAATTGATAAACCGTTTGGTCAAGAGTCCTGACAATGAAATTAGATAATGATGATGAAAAGAATTTCTCAATTGCAAGAGTAAACTTAAAACCTTTTTTTTTATTATGAAAGTGAGATAAATCACAACTTCCATCACCTAAAGAGCTATCATAACGGCAAGTACCAATGTTAGCAAGAGCATTGCATGAAGGCGAACCTGCTGGAAACCAAATGTTTCTTATGAATTAGATTTCCAAAGAAAATATCATCATTATAGTTCACTGACCTGAATATTGAAAAAAAAACTTCAACCTCTTAGCCAGTTACAGTTCTCTTTGTAGATGTATATAATAATCTACTTTTCTAGTGGAAGATTAACATTGTACTAGCCTTAGAAGGATGGCAATACGCACCAGCATTTGATAGAGAATCTTGGACATCAGATTTGTTGTGCTTGGATACCTTAGGTCTGCTATAACTTTTCTTGGTCATTCTAACAAGAGGATTGTTAACTACTTCGGCAGAACCTGGAGTTATCTTCAGCTCACTCAACTCAGAAGCCTCATTATCTCCATGTTCAGGCTTTCTCTTTAGCTAAGATATGAAATATCACTTCAGTTGAATTATAGTCATCAACTCATAAGGATTATTTACTAGTTAAGTAGGGAAATTATACTGCAAGAATTGAATTACTGTACAATATAGCAAATACATTGGAGGCAAAAAGTTACTGCTGCTACGATCTTACTTTATATAGAAGCAAGAAAAAACTGCAATTAAGTAACCACATGTCATGCTTTGGCACTTATTCATGCTATTTTCTATTGCAATAAAAGCTAATTAGTTCACTTCATTCTTCTCTTGAATCAATAGATTCTTTCTCCTCCCTGAGTTGGAGAAAGCCTAATGCTACACAAGTTTTACTTTTCAAGAGTATTTCAAGCTAAAGCTTTCTAGCAAAGCAAAAGGTTTGTACTTCCATGATGTGACCAGAGAAAAAAATGACAGACTACTCAAAATAAACCTAACTTTACTGCATAAAGAAGACAACAAATTCTAGACCACCTCAAGATCTCCTAAACATATTTATAACTTACTAGGGAGGCTTCCTTTCTCTTTATAAATCCTATCACACAAAAATTCAATCAAGACAGATAGACTCTATTAATAACTCCTTACAGCTAATAACTTTTCAAAACCCATATATGAAAATATTAAAGCTTTTTAAATTCAGATAACTAAGATTATGCTATAAAAATTACTAAGAGTTGGACTTGTAGCACAAACACTTTCACATTTAATTTCTGAAAATCATGCACTAACATTATAAATTGGTTAGGCATAATTTGTCCTTTCATAAACTAAAAGTGGTTTTAGAAGGCTCCAATTTATCCAACATAAACCATGTAACATGTTAAAGTACTAAGATTTTTACCTTGAAAGATACAGTTCATAAAAAAAACAGTTTGTGAATATTTTATTCACCAGATCATTTATAGTTGAGAAATAACATTATGTAAACGAAAAAGTATAGACACTTTAAAACATATTCAACTAGGATATGTAAATCAAGCAGGTGCTTCAAATTGGATCCAAATCTCGACCGACTAATGAAAGATGCGTAGATTGTCAATCTCTTGACCAAACTAGATAGAAAAAGCAGCATATAGAATCAAAATAACAAATTGCATGGACATGAAATGCCAGAGACAATTTCACATGTTATTTGTAATTTTAGCACCCTTGGTCATATTCAAGATATATTACTCCAAACTTCCAACAACCCATATGTTGCTAAACTTTTTGCAGAAGGCAAACTCTAAGAGACAAGATTTGTTAATGACTACATAGTGTTCATGTGATGCAACTTGTTGATTTAGATTTTTGGCTCACTTTTATTAGTAAAGATGTCTAAGTTTTATATGCTGTCCTTGTAGGTCCATGTTTGATGATCAAGTAACTTAATGCTCTCAATTTAACTTTACTAAGAAATCATGTGAACCAATTTGGAGAACAAGTCTACATGAAAATATAAGACAAAATTTAAACAAAATGAATAATAGATATTTCTGCATTTTAGCATGACCACATGAGCATACTAGTCCTATTTCAACCCTGCAGCCTAACATAATTTCTTGAAGGATCTAGAGATACATTCACTTCATCCTTCATTCAGGAATTACAATTTTAGTTCGACTCAAGAATAATATAGGGAAAATTTGTGCATCAATGGTACTAAGTAGCACATCCAAAATGAGGAATATCACGGATCCTAATGATAAAAAGGATGAATGTGCTGGAAATACAAGTTTAAAGTACATATCCTTTCAATCTGTGCCTAACCTAGTTCTGTCGCTAGCAACTAGTGCCCAAATGTGATCTCTACGAGGTCCCTAAAAAAATAGATAAGTCGCCCAGAAATGGTTAAACTATCAACTCAATTCACAAAATATCAATCAACCCAAAACACCCGAGAGATTTGCAACTTCCAGATCAAATCTCCATATTGAATCGGAGAAGAAAACAAAGCAAGCACCAAAGTTAGAACTCACAGGCAGATTAACGACCACGGAATCAGCCACCTCAGCGCCGGCTGGACGCCCATCAGCAGCAGGGAAGTGGTTGTCCTCGACCAGGCTGGCCTTACTGGCCGAGGAAATCAGCAGTTGCTGGTGCTTCAGCGATTGAGGGATCTGTCCCAACGGCCGCGCCAGGCGGTCTCCAGAAGTACGACCTCCGGACATCGCCCGCCTATTCTATAAAGATCCGACGCTCGTAAAGAAACCCGCTCTAACCCCCGATCTCGAGCCCCAAAGTGGTCGTCGTTATCGAGGTAGAATCCCGATGACAAAACCCTTGTGCCTGTCGGGATTCCCGGAGGAAGAGCAGATCCCGTAGGGCGGAAAACGGCAGCCGGAGACGCGGCCGGAATCGGGATCGTATTGGGGGATCTGGAATCGCCGGCTCGAGGAGGGTTTGCGCGCGGGGTGTGGGCTGGTGGGTTAAAAGAATGAGGGAGGGAAATTAGAGTCTTCGGGAGGGGTAGCGTGGCTGTGGAGGGAAGGTGTGAGATCGTCTCTCTTTCTCTATTCCGCTTTTATTAATTAATGCTTTTATTTTAATTTCTAAAAACAATTTTACCATCCCATCGCACCGCACGAGCTAAAATGGGCGATCTCGATTAAATCTCCGCTGTAATTTCTAATTTTTTAACTTTATTATTTATATTGCTACGTAATATGCGTTGTCGATCGATTTGTCCAAGGCGGCGATATGTGCGCCTTGGGCGGCCAACTCATCCCCATTTTTTATTTAAACCGGATTGGCCGCCAAACTCTGCTTCTGACGGTCCGATGTGAATGGATTGTCGTCTAGGATTAATCTGAACCGTGTGTTAGCTGGATAAAAAGCCTTGTGTATTCGTGTTGGTGAGAGTGCGGCCCTATATGACACGTGGCATCTCTAAATTAACGCGACTTGTACTTTTCTCGCACATATTTACCCAAGTCTACCCGCTTCGTCGGAGTTACGTTCTCATAGCTTAGAGGTGGGTCTGGCTTGAGGGTGCAGTGCGTTAAAAAGCGCTCAGTCGTTAGCTATCGCGGTAGCTTCTGGAAGCTTATAATTGGCACTCCTGAACTCACTATGGATATTCAGATTCGTTTTGATGAACGGTAGGGATTATCCGGGCTCCGTAATCGTAGAGATCCATTGGATCCGGTTCGGGCTATAAAACGAACGGAGCCGATTTGAAGATGACTTCTTTCTTATCCTACATCTGAGCAAGGGAGCGACAGAGTGTGTGCTCCGCCGCCATGGCCTGCTCCGTTCCTTCCGTCGTTGCGTCGAAGCTCACAGCACCGATGGCCTCCTTGGTGTCTTCATCTGGATCAAGGATAGTACAAGCAATCCCGAAGAGTTTCCACCGTCTGAGGCGGAGCTTCCCACCCCGCCCCGCCCCGATGGGTTCCGCCCCCAGATCTAACCCAAGAAGTGTCCGTGTCAAAGCTTCGGCCGAGGTAATGAATCGTATACATTGTACTCTTGTCTGTTTTATTTTGTTTTTTTTAGGATGTATTTTATAGTGAAGTTTCCCTTTTATTACTTGATGAAATTTGCAGACAATAGACAATTTGTATGAGAATAGTGTAGATATTGGACATTTCGTATTTTTACTTGAAAAAAAACTTCTAGCAAATGGATTTCCTTAGACTTCTTTTCTTTGTATTTATCTCTTGATTGAAATTTGAAAGTGAGATTGATGTTCTGCAGACTTATCTGCCGCTAGTTGGGAACAAAGCACCGGACTTTGAGGCCGAAGCTGTTTTCGATCAGGAGTTCATTAATGTACGTTTAAATAAGTGACTAATGTTGTTGGCAATGATATAAACTTAGAGAAATAAAAATTCTACTAGAGCGCAGTGATCATTGCTACCTTCAAATGCTTCACTGAACTGTGTTTGTTCATAATCCATTTGAATAATACCTCCATCTCATTCCATAATATGCCCCAAATCAGTTGTAGATTCAAGTAAAAAATGATAACGACTGATGTCTATGAACTATTTGGGGATGGATAAGTGCGTTGATTTTCATCATTTAGTTTGATATTAAGTTATTTTGTTGGTTATATTCTTGTTACTTAGATATAGGATTTTATTTAATTCTATTTGATGATGGAAGACTTTAATCTGTCCAATTCCTTCATTTTATTTCCTCACCAATCAACGGAACTGAAGTCTAAGCATCTAATAAACACAAGTTATCAATATTATTTCTTTTCTTATGATTCCATCCAAGTAAACAAGAAGAAAGGAGTATAGTGGAAACAAAACAAAATTCTTTCTTTTTTTTCATTTCCTTGCACTTAAACCATTTCATATGCCAAGGCTTTCCGCATTAGAATAATCTCATCTATTGAAAAAAAAAAACTGACTTGTTTTTTCTTAACTATCTTGAATTACATATCTACTATGAGGAATGATGAGCTTTGAGGATTGAATTTGAAACACCCAAAATGTAAACTTGAATTTCATCATTACATGCTTATCTTTAATCTTTGTTATCTATTTAAGTATATCTGGCATCAAGTATTCAAGTGTCTCTTCTTGATTAGCCTTTCTCATCATGCTACTTTGGCAGGTCAAACTCTCTGATTATATTGGAAAGAAGTATGTGATTCTCTTTTTCTACCCACTTGACTTCACATTTGTCTGCCCTACAGGTAAGTTATTTCCAACATTGAAACTTCATATCTTAGCAGAACCAATGGGACTGAATTTCTTTCCAATGCGACAGAGATTATTGCTTTCAGTGACCGCTACTCAGAATTTGAAAAGATAAACACAGAGGTCATAGGTGTTTCAGTTGACAGTGTGGTAAGTTGTTATTAATATTTGGTACATCTAGGACTGTTTATCTGTATATATTTATTCTATCCATGCTTCTTGATTCTAGTTTCAGTGTTTTTCCCAACCTAGTGTTGTCTATCAGAATATTATGATGTCTGTAATGTATGGTTGTCAGAAAAAAGAAGTATCGTTGACTCTTAGAAAACATAAATGAAGCTATTTTCTGGAAAAGACCACTATTTAAATTTTTTCTCAACTATCAATATTTTGTCATGCAATACTTCTTCCACGCCTTCAAGGACCAGGCAACTCTAAATTCTTAATTATGGGATTCCATAGTTCGATCTTTCTATGATCTCTATTCTCCATTTTCTCCCTCAACCTAGCATTGTTAGCAGTTAGTTATTACTGATAGATCTTGTAAATCCTAGGCCGCATGAATTCTAAAAACATACAAGAACTCAAATATAGGAAATATAAAACAAGGATCTAGTTTCATCAAGAATCATGGCAGAAAATAAATACAGAAACTGAAATTTGCAAAGAACCTGAATGCAGCAGAATTGTCATTCTTCTCCGTTATCAACCCATCAATAATAACAGAATAGACAGAAGGGTTCTACACATCTAAATCCATATCCATTAACTCAAATCCACTATAAAATAATTAGATTACTTAATGGGTTTGAATTCTGAGTGGCATGAATCCGTATGTTAATAAATTATCAATTAGGCCAAAAGAAGATTAAATCCAACAATTTATGAAAAGGACCCCTATTTAAATTTTTTTCTCAAATATCAATATTTTGTCATGCAATACTTCTTCCACACCTTCAAGGATCAGGCAACTCTAAATTCTTAATTATGGGCTTCCATAGTTTGATCTTTCTATGATCTCCATTCTCTATTTTCTCCTTCAACCCAACATTGTTAGCAGTTATTGCCTCTCTCCGTGGTGGAATTCTATAGTTAATGTATGCTTCCTCATGTATATGATTTCCAAAAGACTATCTCACCATTTTTGCCAATCATTTTTGCTTGCAAATTATAAATGAACTTCTTGGGGAATATAATTTTCATTCTCAAACTTCCACAGGTTTTCTTTCTTGTCCACATTCAGAACTGGTGTCTTAATTCTGCTGTTTTTTGTTTCTTTGGTTTCTTATCTCCATTATTATATATTGTTTTGTTCTGAAATATAATTCAAGATGAGATTTCATTGACAGAACGATCAAAGGATAAAACAAACAATGAATTATACTTCAGTAGTTATTGGATTTATTGCTATACTATTGTGTTCATTTCATTTTAACCCAATATTTCCTCTTTTTCAGTTCTCCCATCTGGCATGGGTTCAAACAGATAGGAAGTCAGGGGGTCTTGGTGATCTCAAATACCCACTGGTATCGGATATTTCTAAATCAATTTCCAAGTCCTTTGGTGTTCTGATCCCAGATCAGGTAGATGGTGCTTGTCTTTCTACGTGTGATCAACTCTGTAATTAATCTAACAATTGTATCTAGCATTAAGCTGACCTTTAATAGTTGGGAATTTTTTGTTGTTTTATTGGTCTGATCTGTGCTTGTCAACTTGCCGGGGATTTATTTTCCTAGGGTATTGCATTGCGAGGATTATTCATCATAGACAAGGAAGGAGTAATTCAGCATGCTACCATCAATAACCTTGCCATTGGTCGTAGTGTTGATGAAACCTTGCGAACACTTCAGGTAACGTTTGATTAATGCAGATGTAATCTCCCTCAGATCTGTGACACCTCATTCATCAAAGTAGCAAAGTAGCATCGGTACCTATGGTTCTTTGCATTTCTGTATCTTACAGTGCTGAAAATATCATTCAAGCTTGTTTCCAGTTGCTTTGTTATATCGTTAATGGTTTGGTAGCCATACTCGAGGCTCTTTATTCATACTATTTCTGTTCTGCAGGCATTGCAGTATGTTCAAGAGAATCCAGACGAGGTTTGCCCTGCAGGATGGAAACCTGGAGAGAAATCAATGAAGCCAGATCCTAAACTTAGCAAGGAATATTTCTCAGCTGTTTAGGGTCAAAGAGATTGTTATAGCTGCACCAAGTAAGTCTGTAGTCTCAAAGATTCACCGTGGATTTATCCTGATCAGTAAACCAGGGAAGTTTTGCTCCTCGTAGTTCTATTGCACTCGACATATTATCAGTATGTTCTACACTCCCATTACATTATCCTTTTGTCAAATATATGCATAGAATTATTTCGTCAGCTCATCTTTCCTTGTAAATTTCTACTCCCATTGCAATTGAATAATGATGTGTCAATTTATAATTTTAATGAAATGAGGAATATTTGTAAAATTGTTATATTATTATTTTACCTCTATCTGAACCCAATCTCAACAAAGCAAGCAAGCAAAAGACAAGTTTTGTGTTGGTAGATTAGGTTTAGTGTTAGTTGAGTTGGTATTTTGATGATAGATTATGAAATAAAAATAGGGATCGAATTTTTAGGAAAATAATCCCTTAGAGAATAAAATTCTTCCTGTCTAGAGAGGTCGTTCGATCATCATGATTTACCTCCATGGGACCGATTGTGAAGGGCATTTAGGATAAGTAAGTTATCTTTTGTGACAAATGACCTACGTTATGCCCTCAAGGCTATAATGCATTGGTTAACCATGCACGCATCTAAGGTTCAAATTATAGTTGCAGCGCACTGTAAGAATTTTTCCTCCCATAGGATGACAAATTTAAAAAAGCTGGCTGCTTAGATGGGACCTCTACAAGCACTTTTTTAATTTATTTTGATAGTCAATAGAAAATTTTTATAAGATTGGATTAGTCTCCTTCAAGATTAGTCAACTTTTTTCTTTGTGTATCTTGATGGTCAATTGAAAATTTTTCATAGACTAAATCAGTCATCTCCAAAATTATTCGATTAAAAATTTGAGAAAAAAAAAACAAACTTCCTGAATACTCATTCATGTGCCCCTCGATTATGTAAATGTAGGCTTAAGCCATGATAACAAAAGATGTTAACTCTCACCATTACGTGAATGCAGCCTTTAAGCCACGGTGCCACAGCAAAAGGTTCAGCTACGGCATTTACTAAAAAAATATAAAACTTGATTGTTGAGTGAGAAGCTACATTACAGCACACTGTAGAACTGCTGGTCACGAACCTCCCAGACCAGATCAGACCAGACCATCTCCCAGATTAATGGGACCAAAGGCTTTCCAACTCAACTATGCAGAACAAAACAAACAGACAGGCTCTCCAGCCTGCTGGACAATGAAGTATAAACAGTACAAATACACAGTTTCGACAAACAACCATTGATCAGGCAAACAAAAGCCCATTAATTTCATTAAGACCGTACCTGCTTACCCCACACACACCTACGCAAAATTTCTTATTCTCTGTTCGGATTTACAAACCAACAAAAACACGGTCACGTCTCAAGCACTACAATATTTTCAAACTTTCCCCGCTCTCTGTTTTCCTCTCCCACTGTTCTCCGAGGCAGCCAGAAAACAAAAAAACGTAAGCAATCTGTAGCCCTGCCGCTATGACAGTACGGAACAGCAGAGAGGTGGTGTGGGATGGTCTCAGTAGGTCCAATCCCGAGGCAGGCCATGCTCTCCGGGAGGTGGGAGAGGTTTAAGTTTCACTCGCTCCTTCCCTGGTCCATAGCTCGAAGCCTGCTTCTTCTCGGTTTGTTCTCTGCAACCTGTCACATCTTGAGAAATACTGCTTTGGTCATTAAGATATAGAATCTCCAGTACTACGACCGCTATCCTCCAGAGCCAATAAAAATAATTCAAAAAGGGGCGTAGATTTCAATTCCGAGCTACTTTTGGTTTGGGTAAGAATTCGAAGAGCAGCACGGTAAAAAAATCTTGAAACTTTACAGATTTACCAGTTTATTCGGAAGGTAAAGAGATAAGGATTTTTTTTCTTCTTGTTTTACTACCTCGGGTTGCGTTAGCCTTCTCTATTTTGATCCGTGGAATGAACACGCCTGTGCCGGCGTTCTCCCTCGCCGGACCGGCTGTCGGAATGGAACCGAACTGGCCGTGGATTGAGGGAGCGGGGCGATGCATGATCCGCGCTTTACTAGCTCCGATTGGCCTCTTCCGTAGGTCTCTATCTTCACAGAGAGCCGAACGATGGCTTTGTAACGGAGGAGGAAAGCGGTCGGAACCCACCCGCATTTGAACCGATCTCAGGCTAGGAGCTAATGAGGCGCACCCGCCTTCGACGCCGGCGGCCATGAACCTGTCTCGATCTGCGCCGGATCTGACCGCATTGTTCACCGATCGGGGCGGCGGTAGGCCGAACACCTGACAGGCGAAGTTTTAGGTAAGCGACGAGGAGCCAAAGTGAGGAAAAAGAGAAATAGGGAAAGGAAAGGAAGCGGACAAAATAGTGCGGTGACGGCGGGAAGACGGGCGAAGTTGAGACGTCGCGCCGGTGGAAGTGGCCGAGAGAGGCGAGCTCGCGTGCTAGGGCGTGCAAGTAGGCTAAGCGTGGGAAGCAGTCGCAGGCGTCGGAGGAAGCGGGGAAGGGCATGGGAGAGGGACGGCGGCGGACTCCGACGTCGTTGAGGATGTTGGCCGGAAGCCAGCGCTCGCCGTCTTCCAACTCGGGCGAGAAGTCTGCCATTGGAAGCGAGGGAGCGAGTGAGGGGAACGAGGCGACGGCAGGTGCAACGACGTAATTCGAGAGAACTATCTGCCCGGTAGATAAGCAAACTAAACGAGGAGGATCGCGAATCGCTACCGTTCGATTCGGGACCAAGCGTACGTGGACGGCGAGCGTGAAGCGATCAAGTGCGAGGGAGTGAGAGTGTCGGCTTAGGAGCGCGGCGTGGATGGAAGACGGCGAGGGTGAGGGGTGCGTGGGGGTGGCACGTGGCCCAGGTTGGAACAAAGGCCGCCGGATTCGAAGGGGTAGCGGGGGAACGCGTGAACTGAGTGAGGTGAGCGGGGAACATTCGCATTAGTCCTATACTTTTTCTAAATTTAAATTTTATAAATAATATTTTTAAATTTAAAGATTGAAATTATTTTTTAAATATTAAAATATTATTTAATTTAGGAGAAGAAAAAATAAAGGAATAATAACAATAATAAATTAAATTATTAAAAAATAGTATATATGATATCGTGAATAGTAAATATTTTAAATTTAATAAAGTAATTTTTTATTTTAAATTTTAAATTTTGTATAGAAAATTTAATATGGTTGTTCTAATCGGTTGCGCTGCGGCAGAAAAAGTCACGTGACGAAGTGGCGGCTTCGAGTTGGACCCTACGGCCTCTTTGACCCGAAGAGCGTGGTTGTGGGACCCTCACCAGTGCTTTGTGGCTGGGATTCTTTGCCAACAGCGACCGATTAATTTAGAAATCAAGAATTTACTTATTTGAAAAAGTAAATATTTTGGAAGTTTTTTATTAGAAAACTAGACTCAAAATTAGATTCACCAGTTCAAACAATGGACGGCATATCCATCAAAAGTTATGCGACTAGTTTGTAATGAAGGCGTTGGAAAATTAGAGAGCATTTGGTTTGAGGTATATATTTTTTTCATTTTCTAAAAAATCAGTTTTTTTTATTTCTTAGAAAATAATTTTTAGATATTTTTAAATTTTTTTCAAAAAATACTATCTTTGAGGTGAAAAATACAAATCAAATATGATTTTCTAAAAAACTATATTTTCTAAAAAAAAAGAAAAAAGAAAATACTTAAATCAAACACTCATTTAATTTCGCTAATCAATAAATTAAATAGTGATAAGATAGTTATTTCATAAGTAGATCATTGTAAACTAATTTCTAGAATTAATGAGAAATTAATGTCTAATAAATGGTTGATCTAGTATGATCAGATAGTAGTTTGACTCGCACATGAATTATATTCATAAATGAGATTATACGAATACTAACTAGAGTATGCGGAACTATTAACAGATGTGAAATTATAATTAATTTAATTAATAGATTAAAAGATTGATAATATTAATTAATTAATATGTATAATAGCTTAAGTAAATCAATTGAATTAATTAATAATGATGGATAAGATTTAAGTGAAAATAGAGACATCGACGTCTTTTCACCTTTTGAAAGAAATCTTTCACCTAACTCTTGATAGTAACCCTTTATTTCTATAAAAGGAACTTCATTCTTTTGATTCAGCACACTTAGGCTGTGTTTGGGAGAGCTTCTGAGAAATGCTTTTTAGATTCTAGCTACATAAAAGTACTTTTGAGTGTTTGTGAATGTCAGATTCTCCTTCAGCTTCTATAACTTTTACTCAAAAGTTAGAAGTAAGAATTTGATGCTTTTTTCTGCTTCTGCTTTTTTATTTATGATCTCAAATTAAAAAATAATATTTATATCCTTAATAAATTTATTATTTTACATAATTGTCATTATTAACCTAATTTCTCTTTTCATTCAATTATATGAGATACAACTTTAACTATCTGAACAATGACGTTAAATTTTTATAAATTTTTTTAGAGATGATTTATAATATTAAATTATATTTATATATGAGTTTTTAATAACTTTTAATAGAATTTATAAAATTTATATTTTATTATAAGTATTTATTTTTTAAATAATATTTTATATTATAATTTCCGTTTTTAAAAAAAAATTATATAAATTTTATCATTTTTTTATTTTTATTTTTTATTAATTTTATATATTTTTTAAATATTTATGTTATAAAAAAAATTAATTTTGATATAATATTCAAAACATTTATTTAGGATATTATTGTCATTTAACTTAAAAATTAAGTTTGAAAGTAATTATTCATCAAACACTCAAACTTTACTTTGTATCAGCTTTTAACTTCTATTTCCAAACACTCCATACTTTAACTTATCACAAACTTCAAAATAATCTCTATAAAAATCACTTTTCAAGAAGCAAAAGCTCTCCCAAATAGTACCTTAGTTCAATTCAGCACACTTAGTTCGAATTCTGCTCTTGAGTTCCCTTCTCTCTTCTATCTTAAGTATTTCAAAACTTCAAAAATTCAACAAAGTTCAAATTTTAAAATTCAACAAAGTTCAAATTTTAATGTGCTTCTATTTCAAGACGTAATTGTTGATAAATCGTAAACACTGGAACAGAGCAATATCGTCTTAGAAGAAAAAAAATATATAACTTTTACCTAGACCTTAATGCTCTTATATTTAGTGATAAACTTATCCACAAAAGGTATGCCAATATCTAAATGGATAAGTCAACGACTGCTGAGATGAGGTAGGTAACGACGATACCAAAAAGGATGTGTCTATTACCCAAAGGGGTGTCTCAACAACTGAAATGGTATGTCGAGAGTATGAACAGAACAAAATCCATATCGCCATACCAAGCTCTACCAATTCAAATGATCGATTCATCGTCAAAATTGTTAACTAAGCACAACTAATAGATCAACATCAAGCAAATCCATCTCTTTATATAAAAATCTCCAACAGAAAGATGAAAAGCAAGGGCCGTGTGTAAAGCCAGACGGAGTTCCTTTGTTTATGAAATCCAAAAAGAAGCTGCGGTTCCAAGTCTTCATCCCCAAAGGAAAAATACTATCTACTTCATTATCCAAAATTGGGCTTCAAAGAAGATCGGCTCTTACCAAGAGCCATTTTTCCGAAGTCCAGCATTTGCCAATTTACTGATGATGAATCCACTGCAGAAGGAACCTCAAAACACGACACAGCTCTCCGGTGCCCTCCACAAATCATCCTCAGCCTCTCCGCTTCATTCTTCAGAGATTGATGTTGGGCTGTAAACATTTGGAAGCCTATGAATCAGAATTGTAAAGAAGATTACTGGTAGGGTTCCTCCTAGTCTATTTTTGCAGGGGCAAAAATTGAGTTCAGTAGCTAATTACCACGCAACATGGTGGATTATAATGAATGAAACTTCATTAATATATACCAAAGCCACAATCCCTAATTAGATTTTTCTTCTTATATGCAAGTAAGACAGTAGTTATTCGCATACCCTCCTTCACGAGTTTCTCTTGCCGAAGACTGGCAATCTGCTGCCTCAGTTTCTTGTTTTCTATAGACAAAGCAAGACGGTACTGAAACAGAGAAGCAACTCTAGATGCCAAATCAGCTCCCAGTGTCTACAGAAATTTCATCATAGTCAAATATAGTGTGCAGATTCCATCAAGGGAGAATATTATCACACTAATGTGATTACCTGAAGCAAATCGACATTCCTCTCTAGTTCAGCAATATATTGAAGTTTACGCACCCTAGATCGTTGACCTGAGCGCCTGCATAAACACCCAGACGAGACAACATAAAATTTCGAGGAAAGATGATGGAGGGCACAATGATAATAGATATAAAGCAATTGAACAACAAAGTAGTGCTTCAAAGACAGTAACTGCAAAAGGTGTAGTACAATTAATACACTAGACAGGCCTAGGGCTAGATTTAATTTCACTTTGGATTTGGGGTAGTAACGTAGCTCTATTATCATTCTGAGTTTATCTTTCTCGTGCAGAAAATTCATCCAGACAAATAAGATTATTCATGAACTTGAATGGCATTGCCTAAAAACAGTGTGTGTGTGTGCGCGCGCGCGCACGAGATTGATATGCTATCCGACTCCCATGCCGGACTGGGTGTGTATATATCAGATTAGCTCTGTTAAGAACTTAGTTAACTCTTTTCTGTTATGAACAATCTCAAGGTCTATAAGGTCACTATCAGGATCAAAAACATATAAGGCATAGAGATTGCACCTAGATATGGATCATCTGAGTGAGAACTAGTTCATCACACTTCGTCTGTAAACAATACCTCAATATACTAGGGTTTTTGCCACAATTGCAGCCAGGGATTATAATATAAATCAATACCACATGATATGGGTAGTTTTTTGATAGTCCATTCAAAAAGGCAGAGAGTGATGTTTTTGGGAAAAGCTAGCATTCTACCAAGATTGAAAACGAATAGGACACCAATTGAATTACAAGTCTATGCAGCTCCAAGCATCAAACAGTGAGAGGGAGATGTGATGTTTATGTTTGGGGCAATAATTTATTATAATCTACGAGTTAACAATTATTTGATGTTTTGTAGAAGAATTTTCAAATACAAACAAAAAATTATCATCATAATTTTTTTTTCAAAACTGAATGACATGTCATTAATCTCCTTTAATGGCAAAGTTCATTTTTACAGTTTCTCATGCTGAAATCAAACTCCTACAAAGCAGTTTTTACAAAGATTTTGCAACTACGGCATAAACTAATTATTTGCAATCATCTAACTTACTGGGAAATTGAAACTTTAAAAATTGTTAAAGTGTAGAAAGAAACTTGAGTTATGAAAGAAAAGACCTTTTTATTGTACTGTAATGAATTCATAATGATTGATTTTGGTATTCAAGGACATGAAGATTTAATTTTCTCATCAATGTATGGAATATTAGGAAATCAAAGCGACATCAAAAGATAAAATAAATTACCTCTCACAATGCTGTTCAAATTCTAAAGTGAGGCGTAGAAATAAGAGTGCTAGAAATTTCAAGAAGGTAAATCCAGTAAAAAATAGTGATGTGGCATACAACAAATATGGGAAATTTCACAAACTGTGTACTTTAAATTTTATATTAGCCAAAGTTTTCCAAAGGGTACACTTCAGTGAAATGTCATGACCAAAATATGATTTTCCCAAACCCATCTCTTGAACCATGTGCACATTGAATCATCACCCGAACAACGTGGAAGAAGTCGAAGCGCAAACCCACTTCGTGTTTTGGCCAAAACCCCTTGATTGCCAAAATTAACTCAGAATCTTGAGTGTCATTGCATCACTTCTCCTTCTAGTGTTTATATTTATTTACTATGATTTTGAACCCTTTTTGACTATCAAAGTGTTTGGACCACCGCACCGTATGGGCCAAAAGGATTCAAAATTATGCAATATGGCTGCCATTGCGTCTCTACTAGTTCGTGAATAGGGCTATATTCTAAAACCATGATTTTGAATGACGTCAAGGTATTTTGGCCAAAGCACCTTGATGGCCCAAAGGGGCTTGAAACCATGCTATATGGGGTTCTGAGAAGGTTTATGCTCTTTAACCATGATTTGGAACCATGTTTGGTTACCAAGGTGTTTTGTCCAACCCACCTTAATGGCTTAAAAGAGATTAAAATCATATCATACTGCTAGCATTGCATCTCTACTAGTCTCCTAATAATATTTATCTTCTTTAACCGTATTTGGAGCCTTCTTTAACCATGATTTTGAGACTTCTTGAAAATGAAGGTGTTTCGACTATATCACTTTAATGGTACAAAAAAAAGCTCACAATCATGACATGGGCATTATTGCATCCTTACTAGTCATCCGATAATATTTATGTTCTCTAACCACTAATTTGAGCCCTCTTTAATCTGATTTTGAGCCTTTTTGACTATCAAATTGATTTATCCAAAGCACCTTAATGCCCAGGACTCAAAATCATGCTATATGGACATCACTACTAGTCTCTCCAAACTCAAAAGCATTTATGTTCTTTAAACATGATTCTAAGACTCTTTAACTATAATTTTGAAGCCTTTTTGGCCATCAAAGATGTGCTTTGGCTATCTCAACTTGATGGTCCAAAAGGGCTCAAACTCATGTCATATTGGCACCATTGCATCCCTACTAATTTCCTAATAGTATTTATATTTCTTTAAGTATTATTTTGAGCCCTTTTGGCTATCAAGATATTTTGATGGCCCAAAGGGTTTGAAATCATGTCATATGGGCATCACTAATCCCTATTGGTTTATCTTTTTAACCATGATTTGAGCCATGTTTAACCATAATTTTGAACCCTTACTAAGGTCAATATTTAAAATATACTAATGCTTTATATGCTAACCATGATTTTCAACACGTTTAACTTATATGCTTGTTTTCCAATGACAGTGCAAATTTTATGCTTTTCATATATTATTACACATTATGTAATGGAGAAATATACTAATGTTTTATATTAAAATGAAATGCATGACTTATAAGATCATTGAGTATACAGAAGACTTAGAAATATGGTTAAAGAATATAAACACTATACTAGCAGGGATGTAATGGTGCCCATATGACATGATTTTGAGCCTGTTCATCATCAAGGTGTTTTGGATAAAACACTTTAATGATCAGTAAAGACTGAAAATCATGGTTAACGAAGATAACCACGTAGGAATTTAATGGTGCCATATTGCACGAGCTCAAGCCCTTTTGGGCTAACAAAGTGTCTTGGCTGAAACGCCTTGATGGTCAAAAGAGGCTCAAAGGTACAGTTAAGAAACATAAATGCTATCAAGAGACTAGTACAATGCAATGATGCCCATATGATATAAATTTGAGCCCTTTTAGGCCATCAAAGTATTTTAGCCAAATCACTTGGATGACCAATACTTGCTCAAAATCATAGGTAAAGAGTACTCAAAATGATAATTAAAGAACATAAATATTATCAGAAAATTAGAAGAATGCAATGGTGCTTATCTGGTCTGATTTTAAGTTCTTTTGGACCACTAAGGTGTTTTGGCCAAGACACTTATTATAAATCATGGTTAAAGAGTCTCAAAATTATGGTTAAAGAACATAAAGACTATCAAAAGACTAATAGCACTATAACTGTCTCTATATAGCATGCTTTCAAGCCGTTTGGGTCATTAAGGTGTTTTTCGCCACAACATCTTGACTGCCAAATTTGACTCGGAATTATACTTAAAGAATATAAACATCATTTTAGGCCATCCAAAGTGCTTCAAAATTATGGTTAAAGAACATAAGTACTACATGAAGATAAATAGAAAAGTAATGATGCTTATATGGCATGATTCAAGCCCTTTTAGGTCATCAAAGTTTTGCCCAAAACAACTTGACAACCAAAGAAGGCTGAAAGTCTAAAGAACATAACCACTATCAAGAGTCTAGTAGGGATGTAATAGTGCTTATAGCATGATGTTGAACCTTTTCAGGTCATTGTTTTGATGGTCGACCACACGATAGAAGTTGAACCATTGAACCTGTCAAGATGTTTTGGCCTTGACCAGTTCAACACTTTGGCTTCTTGTGCTTGGTTTGTGTGACGATCAGTTCAACATGCGTGTGATTCAGGAGAGAGGTTGGGCGCAAAGTGGTTTTGGTCATATGCGAAGTGCATCCTTTGATAAAGTGAAGATATAAGTTAGGATGATAATATAAAAGCAAACTTAATAGAAGATGCCCATGGGTAAATATGGGAATCAAATCATATATCCCAATATGATAACATGGGAAGAAATATAAAGTATGCCCATAGTAGACAATAAACTTTGCAACTAATTACCATGAATCGTGGTACCTACAAAGTTTAAACAAAAAATAAATATAGTTACCTTCTTGTTATCTTCTCAGCCTCAGCCTCAGGATTTACTAGTTCTTCTTTTCCATGTGGCTCATTCAAAACAGATGTGCTTGGGAAATCCACATTCAAGTATTTTAGTGGATTGCTGGGAGCATTTTCCAGCAGAGAGGCAATCATTGAGCTCTCTGAGTCAGTTAACTTACCCTTCTGCCTAGGGGAATTTGGTCCATAGACACAGTTTCCAGCCTCAAATCCACAATCAACTCCACAGGATCCCTCAGAGTTCAAGGACTCAACGAGGAAGCCATCAGAGAGAGCATCTTCTTCAATGACTGGATATATGGAACCATGGAAACTTTTAGCTACATCCAAGAGTCTCACTGGATCACTTGATGATCTCCGCAAAGAGATCCCTCCTCTTCTACTAGCTTCTTGGTCAGTTAACAGGTCATCCAACCATATTGGTTGTTCATCTAAGGATGATTCATAGGGAGGAAAAATGGACTGCTGTGCACATAAGTTATCATCTTTCTGAGTGGTATGAGGTGTAGAGTCCAATGCTCGGAGAGGGGGACATCGAGGGGGGAGGGGGACCGACCCAGACATGATGAAACAAATTGTTGTTATCTTTTTCCTTCTATTACATAAAAAATTACCAGTGCAAATCGCTTCCTTCTGTCTGTCATGGAACCAAAACCACGAACATGAATATTACAAAGAAAGAAAATAACGTTGATAGAAAGGTTACACAGAAATTTCTGCGTCAAAATGCATACATTTCAGAATCCGAGTATATGAATTGAACATGCAAAAGTAAATCCGAATGCAAAATTCCTAGTGGATAATAAAATAAACTACAAATTGCTCCAAGTAAAAAAAAGAAAAGTCTTTTGGTAAAATCTAAACATTCCATTTGCGATTTCGAAATACGAGCTACCAGCACGCATTGGGTCAGCATTGCGGCTGTTTTCAAAATCCAAACTAAAACCCTAGCTATCTCCAATAAAATCTCCACAAAATTCCGTAAAAAAAAAAAAAACAATGCTCATTCCTCCAAGGGCTAAAACCCTACCAAACAAATTGCTGCTCGACGAATATGTAATAAAAAAAAAACACACAATGAAACAGTAACCTCAAATCTAACAGTATCCGATGACCAGGAGAAAACAGGGCAATGAAAAAAAACAAAGAATGTCGAGAAAAAAAAAGTTGCACGAGGTAGGAGATTCATTCAAGCCTTGTACCGATAACCCATCGGCACCAGATAGCTCAAACCGAGCGCTAAAAAGGAGGCGGAAAAGGGAGAGAAGGAAAAAGAGAAAGGTGTAGAGAATCGGGAGCGGAAGGGAGGAAGTTATTTGTTGGTCACCGCGGGATAAATACCTGGGCGTCCTACTGCGCCGGGATCGGGATTGGAAGAGCAGAAGCGGGAAGAGAGTGGCAAATGGGAAGCAAAGATAGGCCCGAGAGGAGGCTGGAGGATGGTCGAGGTCACCGCCCGGAGGAGACGGCGGGCGAACTCCCCGAAGCAGGCAGGCTGGAAGGGACACCACAGGCCACAGCCCACGGGGCACACACTTGATGGTGAGAATATACGTGACTTTATAAAGCGCATAGTTTTAGTATTTATTTTTTTTATAAAAAATAAATATCTAAAAATGTTAATTACTTTTAATTTTTCCTAAACGTCTTTAGATACATTATTTTCATCTCATCTTTTTATAAGGTATTTATTGATTTAAAAAGTTTGCCTGCTCAATTCTTTTACAGATTAAGGTGGCGTTTGGTTGGTGGGTTTAGGAATCAGGGAATGGAATGATAGTAAATAATAGTGTTTGGATTGTGAGTTTGGGAATGAAAATTTGGGAATGATTTCCAAATATTTGGGAATCACCAAACTCATACAACATGGTGGGTTTCATTTTCATTCTCATTTACATTCTTCCTTAAAAATTTAAATTTAAAAAAAGAACTAAAAAAAATTTAAATTTTAAATTTTAAAAAAAAATTAAAACAAATAAAATAAATTAAAAATAAAAATTAAAAATTAAAAATTAAAAATAATAAAAAAAATAATTTTAAATTTTAAATTTTTAAATTTAAAAAATTAAACAAATAATTTTTTTAATATTAAAAAATAATAATAAAAATAAAAATAAAAGAAATGATAAATAATAAATAATAATAAATAATAATAAATAATAAAAATAATAAAACAAAAATAAAAAAATAAAAAAAATGAAAAAAACAAAAATAGCGAAAAAAATAGAAAAAAATTATAAAATTAGGAAAAGGAGAAAAAAATAAATAAATAATCAAAGAGAAAAAATGGGAGAAACAATAAAAAAAAGAAAAACTAATAATTTTAATTTCAAGAAAAAGTAATCATACCTAATCAAACCAAACAGTATTATTAGAATGGCTAAACTCATTCTCATTCCAGTCTACTATCAAACTCATTCTCATTCTCATTCCTACCTTTCGAACCAAACGCCACCTTAGTAATTGAAACATATGACTATGAATCTGGAGGAGGAGCATTATTTTTTTTTAAAAAAAATCTAAATATAATCCTAAAAATTCGGAATCCATATGTAGATATGCATCAAAAAATACAAAGAGAAAGGTGATATGACTTCCCTAGACTATGAAATTTTAGCAATGATGTATTATTTAGAAGCTTTCGTGCCCTTTATATGCAACAAAGCAATATGAAGTCATAGTGAAGTATGGTGGTATAAGAAACTAGAAAAAGGCTTTTAACCAAAAGATGGATTAAGTTTTCGATTATACTATTAGTAGAGGCCTGAAAATTTAATGAAAACATATTCTCTAGGTGATAAACTTTCAAGATTATTATTCTAATCCCATTTTCCTTTTACAGCAAGATAAAGCAAACAAGAAGAAATACTTGAGATTAACTATGGAAAGCAAAAGAAAGTCAAAACCTTTACTTCTCTAAAAACTATGAGGTTTGACAACCAAGAACTTCAACAATTTTATAAAGAAGAATATCAATTTCACTTTGATCAAATATCAAGACTAGATGAGATTCAACTATGTCTTATTACAATATATGGAATATACTCACTTCACCAAGGGTAGTCAATTCCAAAATAGCTGTCATCAATGCCTTGACAAACTATTTATTAACTACAATACAAAAAGGTGCAGACAAGAAGTTATTATGCTACGCAGTTTATTCTGGACCAAAACAAAGTGTTTATGGCACTTGGAAAGAAACAAAACTTACAATAAAAAACTTAACGAACCCATCCTACAAAGGATTCTATAATTTGCAAGAAGCATTTGAAACTATTAGGGCTCGTTGTGCACCTAATTTTTTCACTAGTACTTCTCTTACAACAAGGCTTTATGGAGTTGTTATCTAGCAAGACTTATCCTTCAAGGATCTTTTAAGTCCAAAATCTCTTTTCTTTCCGAATATGGAGAACTGGACAAAAGAAATATCTAGAGAATATAAGGACTTTAAGCAAAATTCAAGCCAACGATTCTTCCTTAGAACAATTTCTAATACTTTCTAAATTTATGGAGCCCGTACATAAAGGAGAGATTCAAGATATTTCTAGCATATATGTTTATTATAACACAAAATGAATACAGTTATCAACGAAGATGCCAACATACTTATCCACAATGCAACACTCGAGCTCTTTGCACAAATGAGTGTCCCTATCAAATCCTATACTCTATACGAAAGGCTAATATCCTCTAAAGACTTTCAGACAATAGAGTATAAAGACATGATTATTGCTCCCTTAACTTTAATAGATTACAGACCTAGAGACATCAGAACATTTTTCAACAATGTTATAAATAACAACAAAGGCTGCGTTGAAAAAATTAATGACGTCAATTCTCTTACATATTGATAGCACCCCTCCAGAATGGTTAAACACCAAAATAGAACCAGTAAAACACTTGATTAGACTTCAAATTGTAAGTCTAATTAAAGATGATGAGTTTCTTATAATAAGTCCAATCAAGATACTAATTGGATTTCTTTAATCACATTAGAAAAACAATTTTGACACCGGAGAGCAGTTGTCCAAGCAAGGCCAAAAGAAATGGGAGCCCCCTTTTTTTCCTTTTCCGATTATAACTAAACACATCATTTTAGTCCATTATTACAAAAAAAAAAAAAAAACGACAAGCAGAATGGGAGAAGAAGCAATCACCATTGTCCACCATAACTTCTACATTAGCCATGACGTTTACGTCCACTGAAGAAAAGAACCTTGATAATGCAGCAGAGGACTAATGGTAGACCCAAGTTTCCCTAACTTTTCTTTTATGTCTTATTAATGTACTCAAGTTGAATCAGTCTGCCTTATCTTTGATTATGCAATTTTAATAACCCTAGAAGTTTGAAGGCTTGCAAACCTCTATATAAAGACCCTCTGTGTCCAAGACTAAGGGAGGAGCGCAAGAAGAAGACAATGTACTAGAAGGAATAGGTGTGCTTTTTACAAAGTGATGTGTAGAGGGTCCTTCTGATAACTTATTCCTTTTGATACACCTTCTTCTTCTTGTGCTCCTCCCTTAGTCTTTGACATAAATGATCCCTATATAGAGGTTTGCAAGTCTTCGAACTTCAGGAGTTATTAAAATTGCATAACCAAAAGATAAAACAGGCTAACTCAGCCAGAGTACATTGATAAGACAAAAGAAAAAGTTAGGAAGTCTTGGGTCCACCATTAGTCCTCTGCTGCATTATCAAGGTTCTTTTCTTCCGGAAATATAAACGGTATAGCTGACGTAGAAGTTATGGTACACAATAGTTAGTGCTTCACTGCTTCTTCTCCCATTCCGCGTGTCGGTTTTTTTTTTTTTTTTTTTTTTTTAATATTGGACTAATGTGATATGTTCAGTTATAATTGGAAAAGAAAAAGTCCCCATTTCTTTTAGCCAGTAATTTTTTTCTGTATTGATTTCTCCTGCTGCTCTCCAATGTCAAAGTTACTTTTCTAATGGAATTAAAGAAATCCAATTAGTATCTTGATCTGACTTATTATAAGTTGTCCATTCTGGAAACTCATCGTCTTTAATTAGGCCTTCAATTTGAAGTATAATCAAGTGTTTTACTCGTTCTATTTTGGTGTTTAACCATTCCGGAGTGGTGCTATCAATATGTAAGAAAATTAGCATCATTAATTTTTTCCAACGCAGCCTTTGTTGTTATTTCTAACATTATTGAAAAATGTCCTCGTGTCACTAGGTCTGTAATCCATAGCAAATTGAGCACACTGTAATCCATTAAAGTTAAGGTAATAATAATCATATCTTTATACTCTATCGTGTGGAACAGTGGAAGCCTTCATAGAAGATACTAGCCTTCTGCATAGAGTATAGGATTTGACAGGGACACTCATTTGTGCAAAGGGTTGGAGTGTTGCATTGTGGAAAAGCATGTTGGCATCTTCGTTGATAACTGTATTATGTGTTATAATAAACATATATGCTAGAAATGTCTTGAATCTCTCCAAGCTCCAGAAATTCAGAAAGTACTAGAAATTATTCTAAAGAAGAATCGTTGGCTTTACTATTAGGTTTATGAGTCAGTTGGCTAGTAGCAGTTTGTTGTTGCGTAGCTTAAATTTTGCTTAAAGTCATATATTCCCTAGATATTTCCTTGGTCTGGTTCTCTATATTCTGAAAGAAATGAGGTTTTGGACTTAAAAGATCCTTGAAGGATAAGTCTTGCTAGATAACAACTCCATAAGGTCTTGTTATAAGAGAAGTACGGGTAAAAATATTAGGTCGACAACAAGCCCTAACAGTTTCAAATGCTTCCTGCAGATTCTAGAATCCTCTATAGGATAGGTTCATTAAGTTTTGGATTGCAAGTTTTGTTTCTTCCCAAGTGCCATAAACATCTTGTTGTGGTCCAGAATAAACTGCATAGCATAAGAACTTCTTGCTTGCAGGTTTTTGTACTATAGTTAATAAATAGTTTGTCAATGCATTAATGCCAGCTATTTTAGAATTGGCTACCCTGGTGAAGTGAGTATATTCCATATATCTAGAGAGTTGTCAGATCCTTTAATATGTTCCCATTGAATTTCTAGGTCTCTATTAATAGTATAATCGGAAAACTTAATTCATCTTTTGGCTAAAAGCCCTATTCTAGTTCCTATTACCACCATACTTCACTATGACTTGACAGTCTATTCTTATTGTAATTTCTACTTTGTTGCATATAGAGAGCATGAAAGCTTCTAAATAATATATTACGCTAAAATTTTATAGTCTAAGGAAGTCAGATGACCTTTCTCTTTGTATTTTCTTAATGCATATCTACAGATGGATTCTGAATTTTTAGGATGATATTTAGAATTTTTCTAAATAATACTCCCCCATCCTGATTCATAGTCATTGTTGCAATTACTAGATAGTCAGAGGTAAGGTAAGTACCGGAAGTTTGTTAACCATACATTTAATCTGTTTTATCATACATACATTTAAAATATCTTTGTCCGAGGTTTTATTATACAGAGGACCACTAATTTTTTCAATATCTTTTAAATATGGTCTTGCATAATTTAGAAGTTGTAGAAATGATCGAAGAGTTTTTATATCTTCCATCTTATCGGAAAATTTCAGTATCTTTGTGGATATATGAGATTGGAGAGAAATTTTTCCTTGTCCAATTTCTGTTCCAAAAAAATGTATGTGGTTGGTGGCTAATTTCATCTTTTTCCTAGAAATTATCAATCCTTGTTTATCGAATAAATTAAAAACCATGTGAAAATGTGCATAATGTTCTTCCTTGGTTTTGGAGAAAACTAATACATCATGTATATATATACACAAGTAAAAGAGGGTAACTCTCTAAATATATCATCCATCTTTCTTTGAAAAATTTGGGGAGCTACCTTAAGTCCAAATGATATTACTAGCCATTCAAAGTGCCCTTGAGGACAAGAGAATGCAATTCATTCAAAGTGCCCTTAAGGACTAAGGAGGAAGAACGAGGGAGGGAGGGGCGCCATAAGCAAAAGAAGGTAACGAAGAACAGGTTGGTAAGGAGGAAACACTAAGGACGAGCAACTAAGGAGGAAGCAAATCTCACAAGGGTATCCTTCCTAAGTACCTAGACTCATTCACATCCCTAAAACCATCAAAAAAGAGACTGGTTTTGTTAAAAACACTGAA
>JBAMIE010066398.1:0-17634 GCA_037177295.1 Kaempferia parviflora
AAAAAACCTATTTACATATAAATAGATTACTAATTTTGTATATATATTTAATCTTTATCATCAACACCTCAAATTACATTATTATAAATTTATATAAATTAATTAGTAATTTAACTATCATTCTCGCATAATAGTACTACTACTCAATAATAGTTATATTAAAAAATATAAAATTTCTATTAACACAATAATAATAATTACATTCAATCTCAAGAATGTTCCCTTAGTTTATATATGATCCAATTTAAAGGTCAACAAGGACCTAACCTAAGTAGCAGAAACTATTAAATCCTTTGATTCAAATATGAACGTCAGAAATAATATTTTAAAGACTTGTTACTCCACAGTATACTCGACAATATACATCCAAAAATTTAACATTTTAAAGAAAAAAGAAATAATAGAATATTTTAGATTAAAGTCTAACTAAAAAATAATTAAACATAGGTTTAAATAATCTCAAAATCCTATCCTAATTCTACAAAAGATAATAAAAAAAATAAAATCTTCTGGCCCCAAAAAGATTTTAAATGATATTTTTTGGATTTAAAACTAAGTGATAATTATAGATCTCTTAACGAGCTTCTATTTAATATGTTATAGGTCTCGTAGTTCAATCCGAGTTAAAAGTTATGACCTATCAAAGTTTCCCTCGATTCTGCTCCGATTCTGTTCCGATCCTATCGATCTTGCTGCGATCCTACTATAAAAAATTATTCTGCACGATCCTAAATTGATTTATACTGTAGAATCACGATTCTATACAATCCTACTATTGAAGATCACAATTCTACTAACTAACTATGGTGGAAGCATGTTCAAGTCGTTACTCGACTAACCAAAGATACATAAATAGGGAGTCGAACCCGATTCAGCTGGAAAGCCAGGTCCGTTGGGGCTGTTTTGGAAATGGTTTAATACGGCACCAACAAGATGCCGATCGATGGGGGATGGTTCGCTGACGGTGCCGACTGTCGACCATCAGACCATGCGTCTCGACTTCTCCACCGGCACCACCATCCGTAGCTGCAGCCCCGCGAGCAAGTGCCGGAGACGGTAGCCATGCGATTTCCGCTTCCTCTTCGAGCCGCCAACACTTGCACCGCCATGTCTTCCTCCTCCCGCTTTAAGAAGGTAAGCAAACCCTTCCTTCCCATCCAACCCGTGGATCTGCCCCCCGATCTAGGTTGTGGAAGAGTTACTTCGTGTTCGAATAGAATTCCGATCCAGTTCTTTGCTTGCCGCAGGTTCCGGCGCGCAACCAGTGGCAACGCGGTTATTGTGACCCACCGCCTCTGACTCCTGATTCAGCAGCTGTTGTGGCCGAGGAAGGTGCCGCTGGGTCCTCGTTCGTCACCGGGTATTCTCCCATCAGGACCGTGAGGGAAGCTAATGAGAATCTGCGGAGTTGGCGGAGCGGCGCTAGTGGCTCTTGGCGTCCTCGCGGCGCTTGGTCGCAATCCCATGGCCAGTGGCAGCCGCCGTCCTATGGACATTATCATCCATCGCCGCCGTCCTATGGACATTATCATCCATCGCATCGCCAGCCGGCGTTTCCTTCTGTGCCTTACTATGGTCCTCCCCATCCTTCCTGCGGTCCTTCACAGATAACAAGGACTCCTCCATTTTATGGCCATCCTCCGCCATCTAACAATCCTCTTTCCACTCCGTTTGGTCCTCAATCGTCTTTCAACACTTCTCCTGTTGCCTATCCTGCACTGGCATACCGACCGGCTCCGCCTTATAGGCCGGTAGATTATAGGACATGGAGTTTCTGCTCCTCACAACCACGCCCTGAATGTGGTAGCTCAATTCCTTTCTTTATTGTGCAGATCCTATGCATTTAACTTTTGTTTGATTTTATTATTTATGTTTCATGTTTCTTTTGCTTGATCCTAAGCCCAGGTTGATGTGAGTCTCAACCAAAGGGGTCAGTTGCAATTTATAGTTATTCATCGACTCTAGAAAATTTTTATATGCAGGTCTTATTTGCAAAGTTTGCACCAAAATCGTTTCATTAAATATACTTATTTTCTAAGTATAAACATGAATAAGAATGCATATTATATAAAAAAAAGACATATTATCCGGCAATTAATTTTCCAATTAATTTTTTTTTCATGTTTTATACTTGTAGAATAACATGTGCGTATCCAAATCCAGTGCTAGATATATGCAAAATAATTTTAATTTATGCTAAGAGTTTAATCTTCAATGAGATATTGAAGATGATGGACTTTTGCATCAAATTCCCATACCTCAAACTTGAATGGCCGCAAAATCTGTTGGTTGATACTTCGATCTGTTCTTAAAGATTCTAATCATTACCTACTCAAAACCTTTGCTTCAATTCATCATTTTGAAATTGTCTCCAGCCATGAAACCATTCTAAAAATCTCTATATATGTGTGTACTAAGTAAGAATGTATGTTGGTTTTAAGATTTGTTGTATCTACAATTCTGCATTTTTTTTTTTCTGGGGGTTCAAGTTAACCTTTTGTTTGTTGTATTCTCTTACTAAATTTGTTATTCTACCAGAGCGGTTTGTAGTGCTCTCTTATAATATCCTTGCGGACTACCTTGCTAGAGATCATAGGTCCAAGCTTTATTTTCATATACCACAATACATTTTGGATTGGGAATGGCGAAAGAGAAGATTACTTATAGAATTTGGACTATGGTCCCCTGACATAATGTGTCTTCAGGTACATTGTTGACTCTAAATCATGTCAGATTAAGAGGGTTTTATGTTGCAGTTTTTTTTACCTTTCTATGCTCAATTGCTCATAAAGGTTTAGTTTTTGGTGATTGTTCTCCTTATTATACTCGGACAACAGAAACTAATTTGCTATGAACTACTTCACTACAGGTCATTTCACTTTTGTGGCTGGGTGGCGTGGATTTAGTTTTTCAATTTCCATCTCTCTCATATAATAAGAGGGGCCCCATCCTCTATTAGAGACCCAAATCCAGAATAAAGAAACGCACAAAGTTATTAGGGTTAACACAAACAGTACAACAAGAACACTCAAATCTGATAGAGAAACTCTCTCCACCAGCCAAAAACAATACTCTCTTTTGACAATAATTATCAGATCCCTTCTCCACTAACTTCCCACCAGCTTATAACCACACACATACTCTAAAACATGAAAAACATAACTATCACATAGATATAACTGACTCTACAATATAAACTGCTATATATTAATGTTGGTCTACCTCTTGTATTTTAGCCATCCTGGAATATACAATCCATGTTTTGAGCTTGTTTCCCCCATGATCTAGATGATCCAACATGTTTCCCCCATAACTCAGGTTCACATCTGGAACTGTGTTTCTATCAGTACCACCTGTTGCAGCTCTAACCTCGTCCTGAAGGCTAAAATGAGAAAATTGAGTTCTAAGAGTAAAATCATCCTCCCACGTTATGTCAATCATATCCTTGCCCTTCTATTTGACTAGCCACTGACGAATCACTTCACCATTATGAACAATGTCTCTACTAGCAATCACATCTTCGGGTTCCATATCATCTTCAGTGTTACCTTGTACATTATACTCCAATAGCTTTCTTAAGTAATGATACATGAAAGACGGGATGGACTCGAGAATGAGGAGGAAGTTTGAGCTTATATGCAACCTCTCCATATTTGCAATAACCCAGAAAGGTCCATAATATCTTGCTGCCAATTTTTGATTAATCTTCCTAGAAACTGTGTTGCCCGTGGGGCCTTAATTTAAGGAACACCCTGTGGCTTTTTTTTATCAACAATCAACATATCTCTTCATATATTCTTGCACCCTGGAAAGATTATATTTAAGTTGAAGGAGAGCTTCATCCCCGTCAAATAACTCCCTTGCCACTGTCTCAACTTTAGTTTCATTTGTTAAGAAACGAGTTAAAGTAGGAAGCTTTCAACCATAAACTACTTCAAAAGGAGTTTTACCAATAGATATATGAAAACAAGTATTATACCAAAATTTTGCCCATGGCATCAAAAGCAAAACAACCTAAATATCCCTCCAAACATCTATTCAAGACTTCAGTTTGCCTTGCAGCCGAAAGATTTCATTCTAAAAGTGACTAATGAATAATGGATCTTCGTCAATAATAATGGATTTAGGAACTCCATGGAGTCGTATAATTTCTCTAACAAACAATTCAGCTACTGTCTTGGTTGTATAAGGACATTTCAACAAAATAAAATGTGCATATTTGGATAACCAATCCACCACAACAAAAACAACTTCATGCCCTCTTGATCTAGGAAGTCCGGTGGTAAAATCCATAGAAATGCCATCCCATATTAGATCTGGAATCGACAAAGGTTGGAGCAGTCCTTTAGGAATGGTTGTAGCATATTTGTGTCTTTGACACACATCACAAGACTGCACAAACTCTTGTACACAACGCTTCATACCTATCCAATAAAGATTACCTGCCAACCTTCTATAAGTTTTCAAGAAAATGGAGTGTCCTCCTAAAGGGAAAGAGTGAAATTCCTTTAGGAGTAATTGTTTTGAAGGAGATGAAGCAGATATATCAAGTCTATTGTTGTAGTATAGAACTCCTTGTTGCATCTCAAAACCTGGATGAGAACGGGATTGTTGGTTAAATGAATCATTATTTTCTACAATTGATGGTCTTGTTTAGCTTCTTCAACAAGATTTTCACCTTCCTCCCATGTAGGGTAAGACACTAAAGTGTGATATTCACCTTCTTCATATATTAATGAATCAACAACTTTATTTTTCGGACCTGATTTGTAAATAACTTCAAATTGGTAACCCAATAACTTGGCCATCCAACATTGTTGATTTATGTTTGTGATCCATTGTTGTAGTAAATGTTTAAGGCTTTTTTGATTAATATACACTGTAAAAGGTCTCCCAAGAAGATAGGGACGCCAATGTTCCACAGTCAAAACCAAAGCCATCAATTCTTTTTCATATGCAGATTTTGACAAATTCCCTTCTGATCAAGCTTTACTAAAATAAGCTATTGGTGCATTAATACAACATCAATTCATCTTCCAAAGGCACCACACTCAATCTCAAAAGGCTTGGAAAAATCTGGAAGTGCAAGAACTTGGGGACTAGTCAAGAGTCTTTTGAGTTCCAAGAAAAACTCTAAAGAAGTTGATCCCCTTCTTAGCTACTTTACCATAATTTTCTACAAATTTTCGTTAGTAACCTGTCAACCCCAAAAAAGACCTCTTACTCCTTTGACATTCTTTGGAATCGACCAGTTCAAGATACATTGAATTTTAGAAGGATCAACTAAAACACCTTTTCTGGAAATGATATGACCCAAATATTCCACTGTTGTGGTGCTAAAACTACACTTCTTAGAGTTAGCCATAAATTGAAGATGAGACAAATGTGTAGGCTTATAAGAATTGTAAACTAAAATATCATCAAAGAAAACCAGTACAAACTTACGAAAGAACGATCTAAATAAATCATTCATTGCTGCTGGAAAGGTTGCATGGGCATTAGTGAGCCTAAAAGGCATATCTAAGAACTCATAATGTCCATTGTGAGTGTGAAATACAGTCTTATGAGTGTCTTCTTCCTTCTCTAATCTGATGATACCTCGATTTCAAGTCAATTTTTGAAAAAATCATAGCTTCAAATAACTCATCAAGCAATTCATCTATCACAGGGATATGGTACTTATCTAGAATTGTGACCTTATTTAATGCTCTATAGTCTATAATCAACACATTCTTCCTGATGAATCCTTTTTTTTACCAATAAAACAAGACTAGAGAAAGAACTTAGACTAGGTCGAAGAACCTCTATTTGCAACATTTCTTGAACCTGTCTTTTGATTTTCACCTTTTGATGGTGTGGGTAATGGTATTGACGCACACTAATGGGACTCTACCCTTCCTACAACACTATAACATGTTGTTGACTTCGCTTAGGCGGTAACCTGCTCCCTTCTTTGAAAACTACAGAAAATCTATCCAATATTTGCGATAATTTCAGTTGTTGTGATGCATCGAATTCTGATTCTGATTGTACTGTTGTTTGAGAAGGAACTCCCCTTTGCTGCCCATAAAAACCCATCAATAATAAGAGAATGCCCTTGCTAAAGGCAATATAGGGAGCATGATTCTGCCCCCCTTTTGCTTGTTTGTTTACTCTTCTTAGCTGCCTCCAACTTACCTTGTAGGGTGACTAAAAGATCTTCATGATGGAATTGCATGGTTATCTCCTTCCAATCCATTACAATTTTCCCAATGTTTTCAACCAAGAAACTCCCAAGACTACATGTAAACCTCCCAATTCTAATACATATGCTTATGTTTTCAACTCAAAAGTTCCTAAGCGGATGTATAACTCGGGATACTTCCCTTTAGTAAACACTTTATGCCCATCATCAAGTTTAATTCCCAAATTCCTTGTCTCTTGCACCTACAATCCGAGAGCTACAGTTAATTGAGGAGAAATAAAATTATGGCTATAAGCACCACAATATCAATCCCCACTAATTTGCCTTCTAACTTTATGGTTCTATTGTCATTTGTACTCTCTAAATTCATACCTAATAATACCATAAATTTACACTCCAATTCCTCCTCATCTTCATTATCTGCCTCAAGACCCACTATCTCTCCATTTGAATTTAATCTTTCATTTTCTTCTAACACTAATAACTTCAATTGTTTCTCTGCACATTTGTGAAGTTGCGGGAATTTTTCACCTCATTTGAAACATAATCCCTTTGCCCTTCGTTCCATTAATTCTAGGTAAGAAATGGAACGAATTCCTCTGAATTTTTCCATGAATCCTCGCTTATCTCCTTCTCCGTTTCGTGATGTAGAGGCTAGGGATAACGAAGGATTTCTATCAAATTTTGAATTAGGCAGTAGAAATGGATGCCCCCTTCAATGTTGTTGCTTCAACCCTTGTTCATAATTGCTTGCTGATCTCTTGTAAAAGAGAACCATGTTGTACATCAAACATCAATCATTGCATAATACCTCTAATTTCTTCCCTCCCCACTTCCTTCTTGTGTCACCATCCTCTTCTCCAAAACATTAACCCTATTTGACATCTTTGGCATTCCTTTTAAGCATACAACCCCTCTTACATATGGTAGGTGTGACCAATGTCAGAGTCCCAAAACCTAAATAAAGAAACACACAGAATTATTAGGGTTAACACAAATAGTACAACAAGAACACTCAAATCTGATAGAGAAACTTTCTCCACCTTCCAAAGACAATACTCTCTTTTGACAATAATTCTCAGATCCCTTCCCCACTAACTTCCCACCAACTTATAACCATAAACATGCTCTAAAACATAAAAACATAATTGCCACACAGATATAACTACTCTACAATATAAACTGCCTACTATATATTAATGTTGGTTCCTAGAATATACAATCCATGTTTTGGGCTTGTTTCCCCCATGATCCAGATGATCCAGCATGTTTCTCCATAACCCAGGTCGAACTCGGTTTCTTTCATCCTCCATCTCACTTCACATGCAAGTCAGATTGAGGGCATAATAGTAAAATACATTATAAAAAATATTATTATTTGGAAAATATATATCATAAATTAAATATAGGCTGCATAAGCGTGGTGGGATGGGAAAAGGCATACAAATTCTTTCCCACATCTGCGTTGTGACTTTTTGGTTCAATCATTGTCCCGCATATATCGTTCAATCAATATGTTTGGGTTGGGGTGGGTCTTGACGGGGTTGCATAACATCATATGGCTAATATAAACAGCATTACCTTTTGGAAAAAGTTAGTCATTCTTATTGGTTATTAATTTATTTCTTATCCTCACTATCAGATGTCTTTTGAAATGGTTTTGCAATCTCTAGCTTTGAAGTTCTTTAGATGTTCTTTATTTCCTGTTTCTGTATGTGACATATACCTGATAGATGGTTATACAATGTGTTGGCAGAACTTTTAAGCATCTTCTTCTTTGTTTTTTTTTTGTGTTGCCACTTACTTCCTTTGATTGGTTTTGTTGTTTTCATGTGGATATGTGCATCAGACGTCATGAAGTATTAAAAATACCTGGTTTGATAAATACCACATTTAAGAATGTAATTCTTTTAAACTGCTTGAGTTATTCTTGGATTGGGCTTGATTAATGTTTGTTTGAACCACTTTCGCCTTCTTTTCCTATGACTAACACGTAAGTATGCTCTAATGCACGTGTAACTTATTTCAATATCCTTTTCAGGAAGTTGACAGATTTCATGATCTGGAAGAACAACTTTCAACTCAAGGATATACTGGCATTTGGAAGGTTGTTATGCTTGTCTTACCCTGGTTTTGCATAAAATTTTGCTTTGGTATCACAATTCAAGGGTTCGTGAATTGATGCATAGTATATTATTTTAGTTTATTGATTTTTTGGAGTGATTGTACTACTTGGCTGGTTATCCTAGAAATACAAAGAGTGCGTGTAAAAAAATGAAGAGACATTCTGATTTTGGTTTCTAGCAATTTTAATAATGTTTTGATTGATTATCAGATGCGAACTGGAAATCCAGTGGATGGATGTGCCATATTTTGGAGAACTAACAGGCATGATCACTTGTAACTCTTAGTTTCATTGTTTTTGTCACACATTGAAACTATTTTTTGCAATTATTATATATATATATATATATATATACAGAAATATTATGCTAAGGACCTTATGCCGCAAACTCCGTGCAAACCACATGAGTTTTATTTTTTTTTATTTTTTTATTAATTTTTTTAAGATCTCGGTTATGTCAATCATGTTTTCCCTTTAGGGTTCAGGGGTTAGATTATAGTGTTAAGCACAAAAAAAAAAAAAATTCAAATCGAATTTTTTTTTTCAGATTTACACAGAGTGTGCGACATAAGGTCCTTAGCGTAACATTTCTCTCTCTCTATATATAATCCTAATTCCAATTCGATCTGACGTATGATCACGATTCTCTATATATAATCCTAATTCCAATTCGATCTGACGTATGATCACGATTCTACCAATTATGCTTAAATCTCCAATTATGCTTAAATCTCCAATTTCAGCAAAGTCAAATGCTTCATCTCAACTCGTAATGAACCTACCCAACCAATTCTACGAATTGAATTTGGCTACATCAAATCCAAACAAGTCAAGACACAGTCGCAAATATCACTCGTTTTAACCAAACTTACTCCACTAAGATAAATTAAATCGAATTTTAAATTACTTCAGTCGGTTACATTCAATTAGTGAACGAAATCAATCTCAATCTACTCGGAACAAATTTCATCATTGTTCTAACTAAATTTTGGACAGATTGAGACTTCGCTGAATATTACTTTTCTTTTTTGAAAAATAAGTGAAAATTCAATTGGGTCTAAATTTGGCCAATTTGATTTTTATTTGGGCCGTTAATAGCCCACTCAAGCCCTCCCAAATTCAAAATTGGCGCCCTTGTTTAACCGCATCTCCCCCCTCTTTGAAGTTCCTCCGACTCTTTCCCTCCATTTTTTTTCGCTGTTTCCGTTATTTAGTGTTTGAATCCACGCCTAGTCGATGCTTCCGCCGTCTCTTTCCCCTTCCTCGTCCCCGGCGCTCCTCAGCCATGGCCAAGCACGGAAACAGCAGAGCTAAGAAGTCCGATAATCTCGGCAAGGGGAAGGTCACTCCGGTCCAGATCGCCTTCATCGTTGACCGCTACCTCGCCGCTAACCGCTTCGACGCCACCCTCGCCGCCTTCCGCTCTGAGGCCTCCGACCTCTTCTCCAGAACCAAGGCCAAAGAGGTATGCTCCCTTATCCCTGCTCTCGCTAGGCCTTCTTCGTTGCGTTCATTTTATTGGGAGGTTTGGTTCGGTGGATGTGGGTCCAGGTGCCCAAGGGGCTGCTAGGGCTAGGTGAGATTCTGGACGAGTACATCAGCCTCAAGGAGCAGCGAGTGATGCTGGATCAGGAGCAGCGGAGGGTGGAGATGGCGCTGCAGGGAATGCAGGAGGTTCTGCGGGCATATCACGCCGCTGGGGCGGCGTCTCTTCCTCCATCGACTCATCTTCCTACCCAGCTCATGGCGGCCCCTGTGACTCCGGTCCTTCCCACATTGCACCCTAGCGCTTCTGGATCTTCTCCAGGTACATTGTCTCTCGCTCCAACCCTCTCCATAAAGAAAGTAAGAAGTAAGATAGATCTAACATTAGTCAATTCTATATAAAAATATGTCTAGCCATCATATAAAATGTAGCACAAGTTAATAAATGTTATGGAGACATTTTATAGTTCTATACCATTTTCAATGTTCTAAAGTTCGTGATACTTTTTCCTAGGATAGTTGATATTCTTCTTCGCTTCTATGTTGGTATGTTTTAATAGCGCTCCTCCAGGAACATTACCTTGTGTTTACGCTCTTTGAGTATCTAAGCAGTAAAAGTGATTGAAAATAACAATTTGTTTAGAAAAATTTAATATTCAACCACATTGTATTTTGCTGATAACACCGTCAAGGATACCTTTTTCCCTTATTGTTTTTTGAGAAAAGCTTGAAACAATTCTGCAAATTCTTCTCATAGGAAGAAAAAATATATAAATTTAGAAGAGGAAAAAAATTTACCAAGAAATTGGTTCCCTTGATCTCATACAAAGCAAATTAAGAAATCTTATAGGAATGTTCGCAGACATAATCATAGATTTCCTCCGGCTTCAAAACATTCTAGTTTCACAACATCACTAAATAATATTCACCATATTATTTCCAAGATATTTTCAATGCTTGAAAGTTAGCTTTAATTTTTGTTAGGAGGTAAAAATCCTTTGTTGCTTTTGATAACTTATTCAAGATCTTGTATCTCTGTGTTTGTGATTAATTTCATGTATTTGAATTCATTTACATTGAAATTATATGAAAAAATTGATCCAAAACTTGAAATTGTATGAGTCAGTTTAAGAGCATGAGTTTCCTGTTATTACTGAGTTATTGCATTTGTGAATAGGTAGGTATCCTTGGATAATGTTTATTACTCAATCTTCTTACTGAAGCCAGGTTATGGGTTTGGCTGAATAGTCTTCTGTAACTGGCTGATACCAAAAGGAAATATTTTTCAGTGTCTTAGGCAAAGTAATTATGCATTGTATTTGGATGCAAAAATCACGATTATTGGCTGAATATAAACTTGGATCATCTTGATAACAATGGGGTTGCATTGAGGATCATCAGAATCATGAGGGTTGTTTTGCCTAGGAGAAAATTGCACTTATGCAATATGGAAATTAGAGAATTAAAGGAATATGAAACGCATGAGTAAATACAAGATCACTATGAGAAAGGAAGTCTGATTTATGTGGTTCAACAATAATGTCTTTCTGTGGCTGTTACTGAGAATTTTATTACTTGATATAGTTGTTACAGTCTCAGAACATTATTAATGCTAAAATTTCTTCTATAAGATGGTTATATCACTCCTATAAACAGAGGAGTTAGGGTAGTTAATCATATTTTCAATTATTGATCTCAAGGGAGTAACATAGGTTGAATCGTCTATAATAGTTGTATGCTTTGGCTGATTTAGGATGATCAGGTTGATTGGGGATACACCAGATTCACATTTTATATTTGTCTATTTGACATCATATTTGTTTTGGTTGGTGGTTGGCACAATGTTCAATTTGTATCAATCAGCACATTACCAATTGATTGGTTCTCCATATCATGAACTTGATTCTTAAAAACATTGTGTAGTGCAACAAGAAAATAGGTTCCTATCCTACAATTTAATGGTTGTTTGAAAGGGGTGAGGGAACAATTATTGAGGATGTTACATAATTTTGTATAGAGCTCAGTAAAGAGATTACTTTTATGCAACCGACTTTAATATTTGAGATTGACACAACTGATGATTATGACAATTAAACTGTTGTCTCATCTCCTCAGTCTTCATATATTTTATAGGCAACTACATCAGTTGCTCCATCTTTTCTGATATTTACTAAATATTCTTCTCCATAAATTCCTAAGCACAAAATCATTCTATGTGGTACATAATTTTACTATAGTACATAATGTTGGATATTATCTCTATTTTGTGGGCTTGATTGTAAGTTGTACAAATGAATACAAATCGAACCCATATACAATGATTTAACTTAGGTTGATTCTTTATCATCTATGAGTTGATAATGGATTGGTTGCCTATAAGGGGGAGGAGGGGAGGTTCCCAAGGGTTTAGGGTATCATCTTGGCATAAACCCTTGTCCACCATTAACGAAGGTTGTGGTGCCATCAACCCTAAGCTCTTTGGAAGATCTCTTTGTTTTGCTTCTGCTTCTTCTTCTTCCTCATGGATTCTCAGATGACGCTAAAGGACTTCCTTGTCATGTTTATGTTTTTGTTTTCTTTGCCATGCTTTTATTGAAACTAGATCCATGCTCATGTTCTTGTATTTCCTATGTAGGTTCCTTGTCATGTTTATGTTTTTGTTTTCTTTGCTATGCTTTTGTTGAAACTAGATCCATGCTCATGTTCTTGTATTTCCTAGGTACAAGTTCCTATTTTGTTTCATAGAATTCATGCGGTCTAGGAATTTACGAGACCCTTTCACATAATGCATATTACATAACAGTCTTCATAATTCATTGGTGCATGTTGCTAGTTTGGTCCTTTTGTAGCCTTAAATTGTGTACACTTGTCCAAATTGTCATGATTTTGTTCTCCATGCAGGTAATGCGACTAATGGAACACCTTCTATGAAATATGCACAACTATCCACTGGGCTTGCTCAGAAATCAAATTCAATGCTCAATACTTCCAATGTGAACAAGAGAAAGGCAATGAAGTCTTCGCCAAATCATCCTTCAGAACCAAAGAAATCACGGACTAATTTACCTAATTTTCCATCTGCTGTTGGAGGTATAAGGTCATTTCTCAGTAGATCTGAGTTTCCTTCACAATTTGCTCAGTTTACATGACTATTAGTATTTATTCCTTTGTTGGAACTTCAGATGCCGCATTGGTCTCCAAAGGTGCTTCTATTCCAAAAACTCAAGAACAACTAGAGATATCCACTCCCAATGCTGTATCTACTGATTTGGTGACAGATAAAATTCCAACACAATTGTTGTCTGTGGTAAAGAGTTCTTGTAAGCAATCGCCTGATTGCCAGACCAATTCTTCCCCCAGAACACCTCCACAAGCACTCCAGTCTCCAGTTGAAAAGTCTGGTTGCTCTTTGGAAAATGCTTCTTTGCAAACCAGTGATTGTGCCATGCATAAGCCAACTGCGCCATCCAATTGCTCTATATTACCATCCAAATCTATCATAGTCAGCCCCCTCAAGAACACTGAGTATTATGCAGTTGAGAGGAGCTATCACATTACTTCACCTTATAAACTCAATTCAAAAAGCAAGAGAGGACATATAAAGGGGAAATTGGACTTTGATAATCCCTTTTTCACCACAGGTGTTCATGAACCAGTTGCAGATACTTCTAAATCTTCAAGTGATAATGAAACCACTGGAAATTTAGACATTGATCTTCCAGACTTGGACATTTTCAATGTTGATTTCTCTTTCTCTGAATTTTTAGCTGAAATTGATCTGGACTGTGAAGTTGATCCTTCATTTCAGTCACGCTCTTCACTTGTCTCTTCAATTCCAAGGTAAATCTAACTCCTCTTATGGTTTTGGAAACTTTTACCCTACCTTTTTCTTTAATCTGTTCTTCAGTTACAACGACAATGCTATGAGTGGATGCTCACCATCTGCCCAATCTGAGAGCTCACCCCCATCAGTTTCTGACAAAGAAATGGACACTCAAGGTTAAGTCGTATAAAGTTTGATACCTTTTTTGACTTTTTGGTTAAGATCAAGCTTTGTATTGACACTAAAACTTAGAACATGGGGTTTCCCTTCTCTACTTCTAAATTCACATCTATCTTAAATTCATACTTGCCTTGTATGTTTATTTCATGGTAACAGGCCAAGATTATGTTGCCTCTGTAAAAGCTGTAACAAAGTTTGTCAAAATTCTATGCCCAGGTGAGCCAAGGATTCTTTTTTTTGCTCACAGAATTGCTTGAAATTATTTCAACATACTGATGAACTGTTGGATGAATTGGCAGTTAAACCCAACAGTTCTAAGAAGCAAACATATTCACCTTGAAAAGAATAGCTGGTTGGTGTTCACAACTAATTTGCTTGCTTGATGTAGATGGAATGAAGGTTGCTTCTACTGCACAACAAATTCTTTTCAGTTCTGCCACTTTCTAAGCTACTTGGTAGCATGCATGTAATTATGCAATTGGTTTACTCATTCTCTCCTAGGGTAACAGGGGTTTAATGCTTTTATTCTGTATTAGCCATGGAGGAGCCAGATCAATATACAGATTTTTGTTAGAGTGCTCCTATATGAGCAAACTTTGTTCGAATTCCATGATGTGTCACCTTAATCTAGTCTAAACTATCCTTTCAATAATGCCAAATGAGAGATTATGCCAATGGTAAGTGATAAATTGTCAAAAGCATAAGAGCAACTTGAGATTGCTACATCTCTGAAGTTCTCCATCCAGGATCCTCCAAAATCAGAGTATTCTCTACAATTGTGGAGGTATTTTGTTGTCTCATTTAGAGGATTTTATCCATCATTTTTTTCACCAAATTTATGTATTTTAAAGTATTTATTTCAATTTCAACCATGTAGAAAACATGTATGAGGTTCCATTGCCAATAGAAATAGAGGCCAATTTGTTCACTCTCAAATTTGCTTCTTGCCATTATCATTGAATTCTTCCGAAATCCTCTCCAACCTTCCATTAGCTCTGATGAGTTTGTGCCCCTTGCCTCCCAAATAAAAGGAAGCATTGAGAGCCATTGGGTTTGGGTCCTTTTTCATGGGAGCACTTCGCAAATGGTCTCTTTTATTTGTGAGCAAGGTACTTTGATGCATTGTGATCAAACTTGAACATGGTGTTTATGGCTTGTCTTTCATATCTCTTTTAACTAATTAGTTTACTAACTGTGCAAATTCAACAATATCATTAAGTGGGGTAATGTTTGATTGTTATTTTAATATTATGCAAAATGTCAATTTATCCTTGTGTACTTTGTTTTATAAAGTTGACACCAGGTGTCCAGTTTACGTCGACTAATTTTGAGGGTAATCGATTCGATCTTATATAAGTTTCCTATTGGTACCAGGGTAATTTAGGAAGTGCTTACAGTGAGCGGCATATCACCCTAGCATTCTTAAGTCAATCACCCATAAAGCGAAATTTGTTCCTTAATTCGCTGAAGCTGTAACTGATCCTTAGATGTCTAGAAATTGAAAAGGCATCTTACCGTTGTACCATTGCCTCGGAGGCGATCCTTGTGTACCACGTATGAAAAAAAAATTTTAATGTGAGATCACAAAGATAATTACTTAGATACATTGCCAATATGCCTAGAAGCATGTACAGTCACATACACATTATTGGTGCAGTCATCTTAGTAGCTCTCACGGGTTGGCGCAGTTAGTAATTGCATGGATGATTATTGTAATAAATTTTAGGGTCAATTCATAGCGGTGTAAAAACCTTGCGAGGTGCTTAACTACCACATGCAAAGGGTCACTGTGATAGGGCAAATGCCTCTTGTAATTTATCTCATTCTCGAGAGTGTGAGGTTGTTCTAGAGCGGCTGTTAAGATGATGATTTCATATTTTTCTCTAATGGACAATCACAGTTCGAAACTTTAGCATGAGATGTGTAGTTCGAGAGAGGACAATTGGATAGTTAAGTGTTAATTATCAAATAACTACTTACATTAATAAACATATAATTTAATTTGGAAAAAGTTAAGAATTAATTTATTCAATTATTTAAAGTGAGCTTAATTATAAAGAAATAATTAATTTATACAATCAAAATTTTGAGTTTAAATTGAAAACTAATTAAAAGTTACTTAGATCTTCATTTATACTTATAAAAGGCTCAATTAATTTTCCAAAATTTAACTTACAAATTAATCTTAAAAATATATATAATTTCTAATTAAATTATTCATTGAGATGAATTAGAAAAAAATACTTTATAATTTATTAACCTTTAATTGATTAGATAAATTTGATGATTGATAATCATCTCCGTAGACAAGAGGCTTTGGCTGAGAAAAAAAAAAGAGAGTTGATTGATACTTGATCTAAATGTAATCTGAAGTAATTTTGGATAAATAAATATTAAATTTATTTTTAACTAAGAACACTATAAATAAAAAAAGATGAGCATTGATGGAATGATAAAATTATTCTTGTGTGATTATGAGTTTGAATTATGAAAATAGTCTTTTGCAATGTAGAATAAGCTTATATATAATAAATTCAATATGATCCCACTCTTCTATGAAATTCGGTATTGACGGAAGTTTTGTGTATTGAAGAGTTTTCTTCACACTATAATAAAATCATATTAAATATCTTTGTATCTTTTTTTACAATTTATCAAACGGGGCACTCAAAATTATGAAATTCACAAACGACGTATCATAGTTTATTATTTCTCAAAGGGCGTACTTGTTTCTGAAAATACCCTACCCGCTTTTCAACCATAAATTATTGATTTTCTTTATTTAAATCATACCAACCCGAATTGAATCAAGAAAAAAAAAATTAAAACTTTGAGTTTTATGCAAAAGACATTGATGGCCCTAAAAAGTCCATTTTAAAAAAAATTACATCATTATATTAAACTCATGATCTCCTAAATTCAGTCATATTTTTTTTTAAAATTTGAAGTTTTAATAAAAATTTTTTAAATCAAAAGATTAATAAAAAATTTAAAATTTAAAAATTATAAAAGTAAAAAATATTTTTATTTTATTATTATATATTTTAATCTTTTTAATAGCTAATTAAAAGAGAAAAGAAGAAAAAGTAAAATTTAAATAACTAAAATAAAAAATTACTTTGATGTTGTCCATTGTTGATTTCTTAAAAGTGATTTTATTAAAGCATCACCCTTTATATGAATTTTTCAAAACAGATTGTGCATGGCTAGGAAGACCTTTTAGACTTAGGGCATGCTGAGACTGATGAGCTCTATAGAAACATACAAAATTTGGATTGAGTCCTATTAGAGCTATTTAAAGCCATCAATGAGTTTTGCCTAAAACTAATTGATGGGCTTGGAAGATTTAAAATTTTAAAACTTGGACATGGAGTAAAAGGGAAGAGTAGAAAGAAGGAAGATATGATATGCAATCCTAGTTCTGAGCTTCCTATAGATATAGTGGTGTTGATTTTGAAGGATCAGAACCATTGTGGTCTTTTATAAATATCAACACCATTATATTGGAGAAATCATAACATAGTGGTGTTGGTTTGGAAGGATTAGAATTATTGTGGTGTTGGTTTTCAAAACTCAACACCAATATATTGGACACATCACAATACAATGATATTTGTTTTGAAAGATCAACACTATTGTGTTGACCAACACCACTATATTATGTTTTGTCTAATACATTGATGCTTATTTTTGGAAATCAACACTGTCTCAATCCTTCATGTAAGAGGTATTAGTGATAGCCCTGAGTGCCAATCATGTATTGATTGGCGAGGACAATTTTGTATCATATTTTATTAATAAAGGCAAGTTTGGTTATTATATTTTATTTATGTGTGC
>JBAMIE010066497.1:0-17633 GCA_037177295.1 Kaempferia parviflora
AAAAAGCGTCCGTGCCGCCCGGCACAGAACGACATTTTATACAGGACCAAATCGAAACTAGTTTCTATTGGGTTGCAAGGTTGCAAACAAAGTCCCACGTTGGAAAGACATGGAAAAATCATGGATTTAAAAGATAAAGATATCTCCATTGGTATAAGGCCTTTTGGGTAGAGCCCAAAAATAAAACCGTGTGGGCTGTCATTGTGGAGATATTTAAAATTTTTTGGTCCCAACAATTGGTATCAGAGCCTGGACTGCTAGAAGGACAGAAGGATTAATCGCACTGTGCACAAGAGTTATGGTCCAATCAAGCCATGTTGGTGCAATGTTAACCTCAAACGAAGGGGGGCTCCCATGTCAGGATCAAGAGGACCTGACACTGGGTCGAGGTCATGGAAAAAACCATGAATTTAAAAGATAAAGATATCTCCATTGATATGAGAACTTTTGGGTAGAGCCCAAAAATAAAACCATGAACGCTTAGGTTCAAAGTAGACAATATCATGTCATTGTAGAGATATCTAAAATTCTTTTGGTCCCAACAGTTTCCACTTGGTTTGGATCAGATTCCAAGTATGCTTTGTACCATATCCTATGAATGACATCTGATTGATTCAGTCTTGGCCTCACTTTGAATGGAAACCAGACTACTCTTCCTTATCTGTGTCGTCACAGAAGTTGAGAGGGTAATAATATATTAGAGATCAAATTCTTCCTAGTAAAAAAGAATGAGGCAAAAGATAATAAACTAATTAAAATAAACCAAATCATGGCCTATTTTTTCTTTTGTTTCTACCTAAAAGTATTATTTATTTTATCATTTCTAGATAATTTAGTCATTTTTTTTTTATCAAGTTTTGGAAACTGTTTTCTTAATCTCTATGAATGAAGCCTCCTTGTCAATGATTTAGATAATTCAATCAATAATTGTTCAAGTTTTCCTTTGGGAAATTTTCAAATTCATTTTTGTGAGACACCAATTGAGGCAAGCAGTTATATGATTGCTGGTGGTGTATGGACTTATCTTTTGCATCACATCGAGTCAAGATTGTCTGCTTAAGCACAAAATCCTCACTTATGATACATCAGCATCGGCAGTAAGTGCATGCAAAAATCATTGGCAAACTGGTGTCTGCTCATTTTAATGTTGAGGTTGATTTCTAAGCCATGATTCATTAATTTTTGAGCCTCCCATTATGCATAGGGACAGCGTAACAACTTCAATTGCCTAATTCCCTATTTCATGGCTGTAATCTTCATTCCTCATCCAGTTATTTCTAAAAAGATTTTATATTCCTCATACTTTAATAGAAGAAAAATTTGTTTATAACTTCACCGAGTATGTAGAACCTATGGGTTATTAGGTTTTTGGATGAGTTGGATATAATCCATATCTTTGCTCCAACTTGAGGGTTCTGTTTTGTTAGACTAATTTAAATTGTTCCTACCGGACATGTATCTTATCTTCTCTACCTATAGAGGAGTTTCTATTCTATAAAGCTAGGCCTTATCTTTCTGACAGTTCTCATTTGTTATGGGTGTTTCTTGTGGATTATTGCTCATCTATTATGTGTAGTTTTTATGGTTATCCAATTAATGACTATTATCAGGTTATTTATAAGAGCTGTGATGAAATTGAAAAAGATAAACAATGGTGGAGAATATCTTTTTTGTCAGATATTCTTATGAAAAGCAGCTATGGATCTGCACTGAAAATGGTCTTTGGTTCTGAGGGTATCAACGTTAGTCAGTTTGTAGACTCTGCATTTGGGCAATTAAACACATTCAGATATACTTATCTTGAGAAACCTTCCTCATCCAACAATGATAATGTTGGTTCAGAACAAACTGAAACAAATAAGTTTCCTGGTTCATCCACATTTCTGCAGCAAGATAGCAGTCCACAAATAAATAACTCAAACTTTGAGAAAGAAGTCACCCCTGTTCCTCTCCAAAATGTTGAAGGAAGATCGTCCTTTGAAAAACAGGATGCTAGATCTGATCCACCAGATGAGTATTTCTGGAGAACTTTTGCAGATGGTATTAATCAGACTGTTTGCCAGAAGCTAGGCTTTTCACTTCCTGAGATTAAGTTTTGGGACGGATTTGATATGTTAAACAAGGTCAGCTTACAATTGCGCACAATTGCAGAAAAAGAGTATGTAGAGGCTGGATTAGCAACACCTGAAGAAGTGGATGATGATGAGAAAAAGAATGACCAACCCTCTATAACTAATGGTTCCAAGTATTCAGTTTTGGACATAAATAAAATATCAAAAGATGTACTAAGTCAAACAGATACAATATTTGGCGCATTAATGATCCTCACTGCCATACTCTCTAAACAGAGGAAGGATCTATTGTCGTTACTTGATAGTAGCAATGTTAATAATAAAGACATCTCCAAGACTGATGACGAAAATGTGGAAACTTTTCAAAATGAAATAGGAAATGTTGCTACAGAAAGATTTGCATTGGGAACTCAAAAAGCTGATGAGATGAGGGAACTTTTTTCATGTGCTGAAAGTGCTATGGAAGCCTGGGCAATGCTTGCCACTTCATTGGGACGTAGTAGTTTGATTAAATCTGACTTTGAGAAGATCTGCTATCTTGATAACCCCTCCACTGATACACAGGTGCATTTGCAACTGCATATTTATATTATCTACTTATTCAAAGACATCATTATCACCTATTTCAGTGGAAAATGGATAGTAAATGTATCTTATTTTTAGGATAAATTTTAATAATTAAGGATTTGTAGGTGGCCATATGGCGTGATTCATTGCGGAAAAGATTAGTTGTTGCCTTCCGAGGTACTGAGCAAGTATGTTGTTTTATTAATTAATGAAATCTCCATTGACAAGTACTATGGAACTTGCATGTGAAATTGTGTTATTTGTCAGTCAAAATGGAAGGATCTACGAACGGACCTAATGCTACTTCCTGTTGGGTAAGAGCTTAAAATATTCTTAGTTTTCAATTTTTTTTATATATACAAGTGTAATTCTTGTATAGGTTCTTACGTGTTTTTTACAGGTGGCTTATAAAATCGTTTTTGTATTAGTTGTTCATATATTACTCTAAAAACTCTGATGCAAGACATTTTTTTAGTATCATTTTTTTTTTCAGATTCGGGAAGTAAATCACAAACAATGATGATTAGATTTGATTTTTTTTTAATGGCCCATGATTCAATACATGTAAGATAGTAAAGAAAGAAATGAGTATTTATAGAAAGAAAAAATGGGTATATAGAGGGAAAAAATGGAAATAATGCTATCGATTCCTTCAAACCAAGGACACTACCACTAGAATTCTCTATATTGAATTTTAATTTAAATTAAAGGATTTGAGTTGATTTAAAATTAAAGGTTAATAAGTTTGTTCATATTAGCTATATTAGACGTTTGAGCTTTGCTAGAGAGAAGATACGAATAATTGTTACATGATTTAGTGCTCTGATTTTTCATTTCCCATCAAATCATATAGGCTCAATCCTGAGAGGCTAAGTGGTGACTTTAAGCAAGAAGTTCAGGTAATTGTGTAAGTTCAATCTTTTAAATTTATGCTAGTCTTATATCAATTTATGAAATATGTTTATTCTATTTGTTTTAAAATCATTTAAGTTTTTCTTTTTTCAATTTGTCAGGTTCATAGTGGTTTTCTCAGTGCTTATGATTCGGTGAAGAATAGGATAATGATGCTTATTAAGCTCTCTATTGGTTCTGAGTAAGTCACTCTTTTTTGCAAGTATTATAATATTAGTTTAAAGACGATCACTTTTGTAGAGTGCTAGCAAATATGCAGTTTTAGTGGTTCTTTTTTATTTCTATTCAATATATTTGCATTATAGTGATATTAATTTCATAGATCTATTGTTCAAGGCTAACATAACTACCTAATTTATTAGTTATTGTTTTGAACTCTTCTATGTAATAAATATGGTTAATTTATTCATAAAAGTTTCAGTTTTCTATATATGTGAAAAAAATGAGGATTAATCAAGAAGGTTGTAATCTGAAATTGGAATATCCATATGTGTGTGTGTGGGTGATCTATTTGTTCATTCTCATTGTAATCTCTAAGGCAAACATAACTATCTAATTCTGTATGTGAGAGATGTATTTATTGTTCATGGTCATTTTAATCTCCAAGTCAAATTTAACTACCTAATTGACAAGTTACCTGAATCTTTCTTTGTAATAAATATGGTGGTTAATTTTTCTATAAAATTTTCAGTTTTCTATATACCTGAAAAGAAGAAAGATTCAATCAAGAAGGTTGTAACTTGTAAGTGATTATATATATATATATATATCTGAACTATTGTTCACAGTCATCATAATCTCCGAGGCAACCATAACTACATGTATATCTGTATGTATATATAAACTCACTTGTGTTCGTGTCCCCTAATGGTGAAGCTGTTGCAGCACTATAATGTGGGGAAGTTCTTTAGGAAAAACGAACTTTAATGGTTAAGGAGATTAGTTCATTGCCAGGATTTTTCATGAGAAACAATCATGAAATGCCATTCTCTAAACATTTCTTTAGGTAATGCAGCCATTCCCCTCATCATATGTTCAAGTGTTAACATATTTGTGAAGATGCTATATGTTTTTGCTTGATCGTCATATTTATTTTGTTTGCTTGTAGACCCAACACTCATGAGCTAAATCATCTTGCACATTGCAAATGCTAATCTTGTATCATTGGCTATTCCACCTGATCCAATAATACCTTATTTTTTGTTGACCTTGTATAATGGGAATCAAATGCATCCAAATAAAATGCAATAGTGTGTTTGACTAGGTTGCCACGGACAAGTTTGTTATCTCTATATTTGAATTATAAGTATGGTTTAAAATTTCGATCCGTGTCAGAGTTAGGGTGTTGGATCATAATGATATATTTTCGGTATCGTATTTTGCAATGTTGATACAATTTTGATTTTTTTTTAAATTTTAAATACAAATATATATTAATTAAAAATTAATTTTGAAAATATTTGATTATTAAGTATGTTCACAATTAATGCTATATTTTGTTGAAACCATGCTAATATTTTTTAATTATTTTTTTATAAAAATTATTTAAAAATTAAATAATTTTTAAAATTGAAATTATAAAATTATTTGAAAAATTTGAAGACAATTATAAAATTATGTAAATATTAAATTAATTTTTAAATGTATTTGTAAATTTTAATTTTTAAAAATTTATTCGAAATAATAAAAAAAATTTATTTAAAAAATTTATTAAATTATTTAAAACTCAAATTTAATTTTTTATTTTTTTTAAAAATAAATTGAATATTTTATAAATATTATTAATAATATACTATATTTATAATTATTATATATAATTAATTATTTATAATAAAAAAACTTACAAAAAAGCCTGTGAACCCGCGGAGGTGCGACCCTCCATGACCTCGCGACGGCCTCGTGGTCGTGATGCTGGTAGGGTACTAGTGCCACATTGCTAGAAAGGTAAATACCGTTCGTTTTAGGTGGCACGGCTCGGTATTTTAATCCATTATTACAAGGGACATTTTTTTGACTTAAACATATCTATATTGTATATACTCGCCATTGGTTCACTCTACAGCATGAATAAACAACTATAACTCATGCGGATCCACAACATGTAACCGAGGTGGAGTATATTCAGAAAGAAAAGTGATGTACAATATTTACTCTTTTTTTATGATATCTTGGTTGAGTTGTCATATCGGTGAACTGCTCAGTAATTAAACTGTTTTTATTCTTCTTAGATTTGGTAATAGAACTTAGGAAGGTACTTAACCTGCCCCATATTTGCATGATCGTCCTTATCCCAAGCGTATTATTCATAGAATTCATGTAGTAGAGTGTAAGTAAAAGCTATTGAATGGTGTAGGAAGCAACTTAGCACTATATTCAAGGCAGATAATAATAATTGTTCTTCAAAAACATGGGAATTGAGAGATTTTCTTTTTTAAAAAAATTGCAATATGTTGTCACTGCCTTATTATTATTATTATTTTCTTTGTGACAGGCCAGAAGATGATCTAAGCATACCCACATGGCAGGTTTATGTTACAGGACACAGTCTAGGTGGTGCACTTGCTACCCTACTTGCTCTCGAACTTTCATTGAGCCAAATGGCAAAGTTGGTAAACCTTGTTTCAGTATAATTGGAGTATTCATTCCTTACTGATACATTGCTTTCACATTTAAAGTCAACTTATCTTTACCGACTAGTAAAATGTTGTTACAAAAAGTGGAGTCCTGATTAATTCAAAGTTATTTGACTTCTCTTATCAATTATTTAAAGACTGAATAGATCTAAATATCCTTGCTTGGATCGGACCATTGTATTCTTCTCTTAATCAACCAATAGAACTGCTCTCTTGCTTACTTGACTGATTTCAGTGACACATGACAGTGGCTTTGCTTACCTTTGTCTTTCCAATTTAGGTTTGTTCAGTAGTTATGTTTTCTCATGATAATGCATTTGATAATACCAATTTTAGTTTGCCCTTTTCAATTTCATATTTCTGTTTCTCATGATAATCTTATGAAGTCATAATTTGGCCTACCTTTTTGTGATATGTCCTCAGATCCAACTTATATGCATCTAAGTGTTTATTTGTAGGCTTGGCAAAATATCTGTTACTATGTACAACTTTGGTTCTCCTCGAGTTGGTAATAGAAGGTTTGCTGAACTCTATAATGAGGTATGAAATTGGTTGTTACAATTCTAAAGAGAGGTAGATGATGAGACATATTCTTATGTGCCCTCCTCTTCAACAATTGGATTAGCCTGTAGTTATTAATCCCATGGTCAAATGTTTAATTAATTCCAATATGATTCTGCACTACCAAATGAAATTCATCCACTCTTTTATGTCCATTATCACTGTAATTGATGTTTTATATGGATGCATAAGTACATAATAGCTAGTAATAATTGAACTTTATAAGATCTATATCATTGTATATTCTTTACACTCATCAATGATCCTACTGGCTGCAGACAATTATAAAGATAAAAACACTGAGTAATGCCCCACTACTAGGCAGTTTCTGGGAGATTTAACTTCTGAGATGCAGAACCTAGAAAGAATTTTGATCATATTTTAATTGATGCTTGATCTTTTTTGGTCAAAATATCAAATCATCAAGTAGTGTTGTCCCAACTATTTAAGGATTGAAAACATAGGGTTGTGATCCATGCTCATTCTTGTCCTAACGCAACCATCAACCAACCAACATGGGTGGTTTTAGTTGTGGAGAAGTGTGAACTATAATTTCACTAGTAAATTTTTGAAGAGATCCATAGTTTCAACTTTCATGTTCTTTTATAGTTCTATGAGTACTTCCTCAAGATATCTGTATACGTTTGCATGTGCAGAAAGTCAAAGATAGTTGGAGAGTTGTGAACCACAGAGACATTATTCCAACAGTGCCTCGTCTTATGGGTTACTGTCATGTTGCACACCCTGTTTATCTTGCAGCTGGAGAGTTGAAGGGATTGGTGAGTAACAGGTTATATGTATGGAAGCCATGCAAGTTTCTTATACAACTACTTTCTTTTTGGTCATTATGCTTTGTTATCGAATAGCCATTTATAAATGTGTCATAATTGTTAAGATATTTTATTGTTAAATATTTGCCATTCAAAATTTTAGATTTTGTCTTGTTATAGCTATTACCAACATAGTACTAAAAGCTATGAACCAAAAAACAGCATAGTATTCAAAGATGAATATGGGAAAATCTTAATTTATGACATTGTAGTGTTTGCTTTTGGTTATTTCTGTGGATACTGCTTCACCTGTAACATAACTGCATTACGGTTCAATGGCTGGATGTGTATCCAACTCATCCATAGCTCATGTTTCCAGTATGAACATGTCATCCACCAACTGTATATCTAGCATGCAACGCATACCTTGACTCTGAGACTGCCACCATGTTATTAGTTAGATTTTGTAATCTAGGCTCAAATACGTGTGATTTCCTTGCAGCTAACCCTTTACTTTTGGTAGGCTTGTGTCAACAGCGCACATAACTTCTACTCTTGTTGATCACATGTTAATACTGCTTTCTTAGTTGGCTGAAATCTAATCTTGATAATCTCAGTTGAGGTCTCTTCATTGATCCACCTTTCCTCAATAGTCACAATTTAGCGTCAACATAACACCTACTGATCATGAGGTCGCCATAGAGAAGATGATGAAACATCACCCACTGTTCATGCGCAAAATCATGAAGTCTGAGGATGAAGTCTAGGCGGGGAGACAATTTCTTCAATTGACTTATGAGACATTGTGATCCCCTCGTAGATTCTATACCTGTGGAGTAAAAGAGATTTTGTTTAATATCTTAGGTTGCCTCTTCTACCTATCTAAATTAGAATAATATTTTCGTTAGGAATTAGGATCCTTGTGTACCTGCATGTTTGTAAGTAGCAATGTGATTTTGTTAACTTATGCTTTCTCTACAGGTAGATAGGGAGTTTCTTGGGGATGGATACCAAGGAGATGTAATTGGAGAGGTCACCCCTGATAGTCTTGTAAATAAGTTTGTAAGTCTCATCCAAACACACCAATTTACTGTTTTCTGCAACTATATACATGCAAATGCTTAGATTCAAGCCACTTTCGTTTTGACTATCATGATTCATGAACTTTTTATCCTTGCTGTAAAGCATCCTCTCTTCTTCATTCTCTTCCTGTATGGCTGACTTTTCTGCAATCATTACTTTGGATAAAATGCGGCTGTCATGGTCTATGAGCGTATGGCATTACTTCATTTGTTTTAACTACCTATGACAGATGAAAAAATATGAATGTTTGACCTATTTAAGTGAGATTCTTAGTATCTTTCCTTCCACATTACATGCAAGCTGCAACTGCCTTGTCATCATGCTAATAACGATTTAGTAGATTAGCCTGATTTTCCGTGGCACAGGGTACTCCATATGAAGGTTTGCTGTCCAACACGGACATTGCCATATTTGTACAGTTGATGTGGGAGTAAGTTGATTTTGCCATGAATAAAGTTGGTCTGAGAGGCCTGTTACCTAGTCTCAGATCTCCAGTGATGTGAAGATTCTGTTGAATCCAATCAAACCGTCAAGAAGGGGAAAACTGGTATCTCCATTCTAGTGAGTAAGATGACTGTCTTATTGTTCCTTCTGAGGAACTTGGCCCCTTGAATGACTTTGGCCATAACATCTCCTGGAATTGAATGGGGTCACCAATGTCAATGCAGTAAATCAGATCAAAGAGCAATTTGAGGCCTTACTACCATTGTCAACTCTACCCATGACATACTACCCCAGCCATAAACATACTACCCTGTCATGGCTGGTCCCAAGCCCGGATAAAGGAGGGAGTTACTTTAGGTTGCCAACCAGTGTTAAATATGACAAATGTTCAATGAATGAATCTATTAAACTATTATGCTAATGTTAGGTTGTTTCCTGGAATGAGCGCGTTCCAGGTCATGTCTCAGCAAGGACCGGTACATCTCCATAACTCTCAAGTAGTGTTAAATATGCAAAAGTTAACGTTACAGAGTCCGACTATAACATATCGACAAGGATCGTTACATCTCTATCTCTATGAGAACTTAGGTATAATGTTAAATAGATAAAAGTTCTCACACCTAGGTTGGATAAGAACAAATCTTATAAGAAAACTAATAGTCTAAGATTTGGAACATAAAATATAGGAATCAAAATTATTATTGGTAAAGTAATAGAGGTAGTAGATATGATGATTAATAGAAAAATTAGTATTTTGTATATAGACAAAATGGATAGGTGAGAAGACAAAGATGACAGAGAATTCGGATTTTAAATTATGGTCTACATGAAAGAGTAAAACAAGAAATGGAGTGAGTATTATTGTAGATAGTTCGTTAAAAAATGAAGTTGCAGAAGTAGTTAGAATGAGGGATAGAATTATAACTCTTAAGATAGTAGTGACGAACGAAACTATGAACGTAATTAGCATATATGCATCTCAAGTAAATTTAGATAAAGATACCAAATTAAAGTTTTGGGATGACCTAGATGAAGTATTGTAAAATATTCTTGCAAATGAAATAATTTTAATAGGAGACTATCTAAATGGGTATGTTGGAGTGAAAAATGAGGAATATAAGAGGGTGTAGGGGGTTATGGATTTGGAATAAGAAATGAAGAACGGAAAACTATATTATATTTTGGGATAATATATGACCTTATACTAGTTAATACGTTTTATAAGAAAAAAGAATACTTGGTCACATTTAAAAGTGGGAATAATAAATCACAAATTGACTTATGATTAGGAAGAGGGATTTGTAAAGATTGCAAAGTCATCCCTAAAGAAAACTTAACTACCTAACATAGGTTAGTAGTGATGGATATACGTCTCAATCATAGTATCGATAGAAAGAAAATATACAAGGACTTCTAGAGGTTAAGTGATGGAAGTTAAAGGATGAGAAACAAAATACTTTAAATGAGATGGTAGGAGTACAAGCATTAGATGAAATATACAGTGAGTTTAATGACATGAGATATGATGGTATCAAAGTTGAAAATAGTAGCCAAAAGTGTACTTAGTGAGTCAAAGGGCCATGTACCACGAAGTAAGGAATCTTGGTAGTGGAATGAGAAAATATAAGAAAAAGTGACGGAAAAATGAACATTCTATAAGGAATTATATATTTGTAAGAATGAGGAAAACTTAAATAATATATAATAGTCAAGAAAGTAGTGAATGAAGAAAAAATAAAACTTTTGAACGATTATATCGAAAATTAGATACCAAAGAAGAAGAGACATTTATAGAATAACTAAAGTGAGAGGAAAATAAAAGATTGAATACAATAGGGTACTAGTAAATGATAGAGAAATAAAAGAGTGGTGGAAGATATATTTTCATCACCTTTTTAATGAAGGTTTAGGTGACCAACTTAACTTTGGTAATTTAAGTAGATCAAATGAGTATAGAAATTTAAAGTTTTATCGTAGAATTCAAATTTTATAAGTAGAACAAGGTTTAAATGAGAAGCAAAATAGAAAATCCGTTAGACCAGATGCTATTCCGATAGAGGTATGAAAGTGCCTAGGGAAATAAGATATTTAATGACTTACAAAATTATTTAATTTGATATTAAAAATAACAAAAAATGTTTATCAGGTACTCTAGTTCTCTTATATAAGAACAAGGAAGACGTATAAAATTGTACAAAGTATAGGGGTGTTAAACTAATGTGTCATACTTTGGGAAAGAGTAGTAGAAAAAAGATTAAAAAAGGAGACGGGACTGAAAATCAACTTGGATTTATGCTTGGAAGGTTGACAATAAAAATTGTATATCTTCTGATGACTAATTGAAAAGTATTGGGAGCAAAAGTAAGATATACACATGGTATTCATTGATTTAGAAAAAGTTTATGATAGAGTCTCAAGAGAAATTATATGAAGAATTCTAGAAAAGAGGTGTCCGCGTAAACTAATTTAGAATATGTATGAGGATCTAAGGACTAGAGTGAAGACTTCAGGCTGATTAATTGAAACATTTCCAATAAAGATAGGTTATATCAAAGATCAGCTGTAAGTCTCTATCTTTTTACGGTAATCATGGACGAACTCATTGGACACATTTGAGACAGTACCATGGTGCATGTTGTTTGCAGATGATGTTGTACATGAGATAGAGTAAAGACAAAATATATGAATTTTAAATTTAGCAATATTAGACGTAATAGGACAATTGTTAAAATAGGAGATCACGAATTGTTTGGAATTAAGCGCTTTAAGTATTTAGGATCATTTTTATAAAAAGTGGTGAAATTGAGAGATGTTTTACGTAGAATACAAACGTTAAAATGGAGGTCTAAATGACAGTTAGACTTGCTATGTAATATGACACTGAATGTTGGGCTATGACTCGAGCACATGAGTAGAAGATAAAAGTTGCAGAGATGAGTATGTTAAAATTGATGTATAGACATACGAGGATGGACATAATAAGAAATGAGAGCATTAGAGAGAGTCAGAGTTACTTCTATTGAGGGACAACTCCAAGAGATACGTTTAAGATGATACTTAGATGGTTAATAAATGCCCTAGTTAGGCAATGTGAAAGTATGACAAATGCACAAATCAAACGGAAGAGGAAGACAAACATCCTGGGGTTAAATGTTATATGAATGACTCTGTAAATCTTAAGGGGGCCACTGCATTCCTACGTTTTTCTTTCTCAATGTTACCTCACACTTTTCAAGAGGTCCATTTTCCCTTATTGTTATTTTTTGTTCCTCCTGTGAATGTTGAATGATTTTGTTTATTTTATTTTCTAATCACTTAGATGGACATAAACAAATTATTATAGAATTCATCGTTGCCTACTAAAGCATGGTGCTTATTCTCTTTAAACAGTTAAATTTGTGAGATATCTTCTATTAAATTCGTGTGAAAAAAAAAAAACAAAATTTATGTGACATGAAAAAATGTCCTTGTGATGTTGGTACATCTGATCGAAAAAAAAAAATCTGTGCAGATGAGAGGGGAGAAGCAACTTATTGAACAAATACTACAGACTGAAATTAATCTTTTCCGATCCATCAGAGATGGGACTGCCCTTATGCAGCACATGGAAGACTTCTACTACATCACTCTTTTGGAGGTTTTTTGGCCAATCTTTTCACTAATGCTTGATGACTTCAATTATGCTTCTGAGTTCTGAATGATCTAACTGAGAATGCTTTACTTGCATTTTCTAGGACTGTCAAATCAATTCTTTTTTAGTAAAGTATTGGATTTAATCTCATTTCCTAATTGTAATAGGATCCAATTTGGGTAGTCCTTTACTTTAAATGAGGGATAAGTGTCCACTTGATCGAATCATTTAATATGAGAAATGGGATCCCATCATGATAAACAAAAGTGTAGCATTGTTATTGGTAGCTTCATATTTTCTTAAGATATGCCTGACATTGCCATATGAAAAGTAGTGAGTAGATGATTGATAATATTATTGTTAATTAGGACTTTAACAATAGTTGACATGGTTAAGTTAATTATATTGCCCACTCCAAAGATCTTGAGTTTTTTAGAAACATAGTTGACATGGTTAAGTTAATTATATTGCCCACTCCGCTTGAAGTTAGAGTTGCATTGCACATATAAGTGATATCAGTTCACACTACTAACAAGCATGTGGACAAAGGAAGATCAGATCCTACTGCAAGAATGGCTTCATATTAGTTTGGCCCAACTTTTGATCTTGCACAGCAGATTCATTTCCACAGGTAAATTGATGATAGTTATATTAGAACTAAAATCTTTTTGGCCTAATTCTTGTGTTAATATGTTTTACTATGTTGTACCAGGCATATAGAGAACTTCTGTATGCGTTGCCATTCATGTTTGCAAAATATTTAGAATATTTATTGCAAAATATTCTATGGGATTAAACTGAATCTCTTTAACATTCTCTTATACCAGAGTGTTAGATTTAACTATCGGTGTCAACCAACTGACAAATCAAATCCAAGTGAGAGTTTGTGATTGAAGGCTTGCAAATGCTCGGTCAAGGCATGTCTTCTGGGTTCTGTATAATACGCTCATCAACCAAGCTTTCTCTTGGTATATTTCTTGCTTTCCACTATTTGTGATGCTTTGTTGTGATTATTTTTCTTTAAGTAGCTAAGGAGTTTTGATGAGTTCCATCTCTTGTACAAGAATCTTGCATATGGGGGTTAGGTTCAGTATTGTTTACCTGTTTATTAGAGATTTAAAAAAAAAAAAACTGGGACCAAGTATTTAAGCCTTTTGCTCGACTAATTAAAATTATTTGAGACAGTTTTATTGATTTCAAATTAAAATTATTTTAAAATGCATTTTTTTTAAAGCTAATCAAATCGTCCGGTTTATGATTTTGGTTTTGGATGATTACACCAATGATTCTATTTGTGTAATGGATCAACTCATCTGGTTCCTTTTTGATTGTCTATGGAAATAAATAAACTTATTTACTAATTAAATATATAAAAATGTTGAATTACAAATTAAGAGTTCAATAATATTTAAATGAATCAAAGTGTCAAAGCTCGAATCAAGATTAAAAAAAAAAACAAAATAGAAGAATGAAACACCTTCAAAATTGGGCAACCGTTTCAATAACTTAAATTTATTTTAACTTCAGTTTAGTTTGGCTTGATTATTTTAGCAAACAAGACTGAATAAAACAGAGCTTAGTTTGGTTATGAAAGGGAATGTATTGAGGATATGGGCAGGATAGCAAAGTGTCATTAAAGTTCATCCAGAAAAATATATGAAGATATAAAGAGAGAAGTTATCCATAATGTAACAACAATGTGAAGGTGAAAATGTCGGCAAAATTTTATTAATTCACCGGGGGAAGCTGGTAACTTTTCAAGAAAAAAAACTAACACGAAGAGCTGTCAGAAAAATCCATTGTTGGATACGAAACTAATCGATCAATCTCCTCTCGTCCTTATTTATTTTGCAAAATAAATAATGCAATTATGTAAATTGATGCCCATAACTTCACCACTCGTAAAGATTCAGATCAGATGACAAAAAGAAGACAATGGAAATGCACATGCAAGTTCTGATCACAACTGTACAACATTATGGCCTGCCCCCCAGAGTTTCAGACCCTTGTTCATTTTCTCTTGGCCAGGTCGAACGTCCGCTTCAAGAACTGGTTGGCCATGTCGTCGTCCCTGTAGCAGATCACCCGGAGCACCGTGTTAGGGTCGGCCCGATTCCACCTGCCGGTCGTCGGCGGCATCGGCAATTTCGACCCGGCTCCCTCGCCGACCAACCCGAGGCCGCTCGCCTCGTACGCCGCGATGCTGAAATCCTCGATCAGCCTCTCGGTGGGCAACCCCATGAGGGCCACGATTCCCTCCACCACCTCGGACTCCCGCCCCAGCACCTCCTCCGCCACCAGCCCCTCCCCGCAGGTGCAGAACGCCCGCTTCAAGCTCCGGAAGTCCTCCAGCACGGCCGCGTAGTCCTCCCGCTCGAAGGCACGCTCCGGTCCCCCGGCCAAGAGGACCATCAAGAACGCCTCGAACGTCGCCCGCATCACCTCCTTCATCGCCGCCGGCTGCGCACGGTCCGTCAAGATTGACACCAGCAGCGTCAGGTTCTGCTTCAGGGTGCGGAGCGCCAGGCGGATCCTCGCCCCGCCCACGCTCTCCACGTACAGCCCTTCGTAGAGCGAGAAGCGGGAGTCGAGGAAGATGAGGCGGTACGCCGCCACCTCCGCCACGTGGCTGATAGCCGACTGGGCCGCCGACCGGGCGAGCTCGAAGTGGTGCGACGACGCCAGGTGGCGGGGACGGCCGGAGGGGGAGAGCCCGCTGCGCGCGAAGGTGAGCGACTTGTCCAGGGCGTGGATGTTGGCGAAGAGGTAGTGGAGGGAGTTGAGGCGGATGTAAAGCCGCTGTGTGCCGCGGCTAGTGCACGGCCGCGGGTGGTCGGAGTTGTTGGCGCGGCCCTTCCTCCTCTTCTGCCGGCCGCCGGCGCCGGCCCTGCAATTGGCGGTCTTCTTCCATAGCTTCCTGAATTGGGAGTCCTGGTTGCACCTCGTGAGTGGAGGGAGGCTGGGCATGTAACTTTGTTTGGTCCCTAAACAATCAAACCACCATTAATACTCTGAAAGTTAAATTAATTGCTGGATGAAGATCAAACCAAAATGCAATCGAAGCAAAATACCACATGCAGAAACGAAGGATATGTAGTCATGGAACAGCATGTCCAAGCCATCAGCAAGGTATTGAACCATGTGGTCTTGGATTCCAACAGGAATCTCAAAGAACTCGTCAAAAGTCGCCTTCGCTAGCTTCATCAAATCCATGGAAGATCGAGCATACGGTTCGTTATTTGATACCGGCATCCAGCTCTACAAGACAGACAAGTTTGTGAATGAATCTTAAAGAGTTGATGCAACCAATGGTGGAGATATCATTCATTCATTCATTCATTCTCACCTCAACTTCTTTGGCTCTATCAACGCAATCCTTTCCTCGCCGTAACCTTTCTTCTATCCATTTCTTGAGAAGGCTTCCGACGATTGAATCGACTTCGTAAGGCACCATGTCTCTCAGTGCTGCCTTCCCTCCATCTTCAGAGTCGTCGATTGCCAGTTGCACCAGGAACTTCTCCAACTTCCCTGAAGCTAGCAACACCTGAACTACCTCATTTGTTAGGATTGAGACCTTGGCCAAGAACTGCTTTAGCACAATCCCAAAGCAGCTGTGGATGGTCACCACTGCCACGGCAATTGGCATCGGGTGCCATTTCTTCAGCACAGGCCCAAATACTTCCTTCCCTAGCTTTGCCATTTCTTCGGTATCGTCCGCGAGATGGATCATAATGTTGCTCGGATCTTCGTCTACTTTGACAATCATGCTATCGTTTTGAGCGGCTGCTCCATTTTCTAACATCTACCATGAAATTCTCTAATTAATATTTTATGAGCCTCAGAAATTAATCACACGAGAAAGAAAGAAAGAAAAAGTACCTTGGTGAACGCGTTTCTTATGGAAGACTTTATGAAGAAATCCACTTTCTTTGTCGATGTATTTGCCCCTGTTTCGACAGGATTGTTGTCTGCGAAGATGACTTCACTTGAAAGATCTTCACCGATTATCTTCGAGGTGGAGATGACCAAGGTAAGAACATGTTCCATGTTCGTGATGGTGTCTTTGTCGAAGTACTCGTGAAAATCCAACATCATCTTCTCTGCCCAACCATACATGGCACTTAGTGAACCGAGCAAGAGCTTCGTGTAGTTAGCTTCGAGATTGGGCTTCTTTGCGTCATTAGCAACCTCGACCAGTATCGTCACCGCGGCTCCAAGTAGATCCGGCTCATTTTGCCCGGTCTCCACGTACTGTTGGAAGAAAGTCCAAGCAAAGCAAACATTGTGGATCATCCTGTTTATGCCCAAGCTCGACCATGTCTTCTTCATCAGCTCAATCAGTTCGTCCACCTCGTCCAAGACCACAGTTTCTTCGCGGAGGTCGAAGATGGAACGGAGCAGGGCAAGGTAGAGGTGGATGTTCACCGGGTAGCCGTCCACCCAGCGGCAAGTTTCTGAGGCGGAGCCGGTGCCGGAGTTACGCCAAGCCAAGGCGATGACAGAGTTGCAGAGCATGCGCATGACCTCGGAGTTCTTGCTGGTGTCGATGGGTCTGTTCTCGGTGGCTTTGATGATGTCTAGCAGACGTATGGCGGCAGGATTTTGGCGGTCGACGGGCTGCGAAGGGTACAAGAGGAGGCCTGCTTCGAGGAGCTTGAGCTGCCGCCGCTGCCATTGATGGTATTCCTGTGCGTCGTAGAATTCTGAGGGTTTCAACTGGCGGAGGAGCTCCAGAGGAAGAATGATCGTCTCTGCCTTTCTACTCGTCTGCTAACACAAAAATTGGCGATAAACATTTTTTTTTTCAAATCTATTCCACCCTGTTTGGAATGCTTTTAAGTGATGGAATTGAATTGAATTCCATCAAGAATTAAATTTCATCTGGAATTGAATTGAATTCCTTGATTTGGAATGAGTTAGTAAATAACAGAATTGAATTGAATTCCTTGATTTGGAATGG
>JBAMIE010066595.1:0-17629 GCA_037177295.1 Kaempferia parviflora
AAAAAAAATAGCTCTACAACAAAGCTGTTCTTTACAAAACAACTCTACAGCAGAGCTGTTTTTTCTACCGTAGAGTTGTTCTTTAAAAAACAGCTCTACGGCAAGGCTGTTTTTCCTACTGTAGTGTTGTTCTTTAAAAAATAGCTCTATAGCAGAGCTATTTTTTTTTACTATAGAGTTGTTTTTTAAAGAGCAACTCTATGGTAGAACCGTTCTTTAAAGAACAACTCCACATTGTTGCTGTTTTGAAAAAAAATAAACAGCTACTCTGTGTTTTTTTTTTTTGATGTGCATCATTGTTCTTTTCAAAAACAATGTCATACTACATGCAAGAGAGATAAAAGTCTATATGCAGGAAAGAAAAGAGATATTATAGAATTTGATTGAATCCTGCGTCAGCTCGATGTCGCCCATGATTGCACATATAAAAGTGTGCAGGCTAAAATTTTCGTGTGTGTGTGTGTATATATATATATATATATATATATAATGAAATGATACGGTGGGTGCCGACACGGTGTGCGCCTAGCATATCTTAGTTTTTTATTTTTTATTTTATTTTATTTTTTTAAGCTTTCGGTTATACTAATTAGATTTTGACTTTAGGGTTTAAGGGTTGGATTATAGTATTAAGTACAAAAAAAATTTGCGGTGCTCACGGGATGTGTGACGTAATGGATGTGGCATATCAAAACTATATATCCGAGTTGATATGTTGCGCGACTCCGTGTCCGTGCATGTGCGTGAGTTTCAATGTAGCAGTACCCCCATCAAATTTTTTTTATAATTTTTTATCGTAGCAGTGCCCCCACAGAATTTTAAAAAAAAAATCATACATCTATCCCTCCTGTACAGTATGTATGCATCATCTCTCTTTATACATACATTACCTCCTACTCCTGCACAGTTGCAATAGCTACGATTACATAGCTGCTACAACTACAATTATTTTTCATATTGTAGAAGCTACGGTTTCGCAGCTGCTATAACTATAATTGTGTATTAAACTTTTGAAGACCATAATTTTTTACTCGGATATCCAAATGAGACAATTTTTTTTAATCGAAACTTGCTCAAAGATCTATAATTCAAAAAAACATCGTCTCATTCTGATATCCGAGTCAAAATGATCTATAATTGGGTTATGAATATTTTTTCCTATATTTTGTCACATACTTAAAAAATGTATGCATGTGAATAATGCTTAATTTAGGAGGAATTATATCTCATTGTGGACTTCTTGTACCCATATTTTACCACGTACCTCAAAGACCCCTATTTATAATATAGCTCCTCTCTTAACACGCATCTCGATACATTGCTTGTTAGAGATGAGCTGTTACTGACATTCTGACACATTACCTTACCTGGCATACTGCCTCTGTACTCGGTGTCAAGAATGGGAGTTTCGGCCGTACTTCCTATACGGTGCGCCCCCTCTACCTTATGACACTCCGACAACCAGTTTACTATACGTCAAAGGGGGTAGGTAGAGTGGTATTACCTTTAGAGGTCATCTGACCAAATGGAGCCGGAGTCGGCTCGTCCGGCTGCTCCAGGGTATAGGTGACCGACCTGTTCGCCAGTTCAGTAGGGAAGGCGTCAACGTCCGTGATTGATCGGGTTGCACCTTCGATCAGGTAGGAACCCAACGTGGCTCAGTCGCCTAGACTTTATACTTGCTCGCCTGACCGGAGGGGCTCCTGGTTCAGGTGACCTTGCAGACCAGTTTGCCTTGGTCATCCGAGTGGATGAGCTCTCGGCTGGGACTCTGTGGGGTCCCAGCCCTGTTGGCTACTCATATAATGATAAACAGCGTCCAAATCGATTACTCTGGCAGTCAGATTGGGGTAGCCTTTAACGAATGGCAACGTTGATTTCTTGATTCTCAAAAATCTATACAAGCTTATTTTTGTAAATACTAATTAGACAGGGTGCTCTTTGACAAAACTGTCATCCATTTTATCGGTGCGGGCGGAATGGCATTTCGGTGATATTCGAATAAATGCGGGGACACGAATAGGAATTCGTTGGTGGTCATTAATTTAATAATTAGTGGGGGCGGAGAGCTGACGTGGCACGATGGGGTGAGCAGCGGCGACGGGATAAAAGAAACCCCCGACGAAGAGGAGGCGCTGCGGCCGCACCCCATCCACCACTCCCTCCCTCCCCACTCGTCCATCTCTTCTCCGACGCCCCCTCCATCTTTTCTCTTCTTTCTTGCCTTTTTTTCCTCATTCGGATGGCGGATTCCATCTAGATCGGCATCCTCGTCGTCGCGGTGGCGTCCGGAGAGGCTGGATCACGCGGTGGCGGAGCCATGAGCGCGGCGGAGGACACCGTGCCGCGGTCGCCACTGGAGAAGCCGCTCGCCGAGCTCACTGAGGAGGACATCGCGCAGCTCACGCGAGAGGATTGCCGCCGCTACCTCAAGGCCAAAGGTCCGTTTGCTTTAGCCTTTCTCTTGGACCGGATGCTCTGGATGCTTTTTTTTTTTAGGGTTGGTGGTTGGGGGAATGGGTTTGGGAGCTGATTGTGGGCGCGGTTAGGGATGCGGCGGCCGTCGTGGAACAAATCGCAGGCGATCCAGCAGGTTATCTCGCTCAAGGCGCTTCTCGAGGGGCGCCCGGGCTGCAATGATTGTCCCTCCGGGGGCGGAATACTCCGGAAGTATGTCCCTCCTTATACCCCGCCGCCCCTGGCGCCGTCTCCCCAGGTGGAACTGCGTTTTCTCTTCTTTTGGGTAGACTTGAGGTAGGAGAGTCTTGTGATCCTTCGCTATTACAGGATTCCCTCTCTCCTAGGGAAGTGGTAAGATTGCTGTCGCCGCCGAAGGAGTTTTCCCCTTACCGGAGAAGAGACCCGATCCCGGCGCCGCAACAATCTGCCGGATCGCCGACTTCTCGGACGTCTACCGCCGTAGTAGATACGACCTTTCCAGAGAACAGATTCCTCTCTGCCAGGTTCGTCATCCCTCTCCGATAACCTTTCCCTTGCGCTACGTTGCGCCGTGCAGCGGTCCCCAACGGGTCCTTTCGTCGCCCTAAAAAGCTACCTTGTCCCATCCGACGGCTAAGATCGTTCGTCTGTACGAACCCACCTCCTAGTGGAGTAAAGGAGCTCGTCGGTGCGCGTACGTTCCACAGGTGGACCAGGGCTCGATCCGTGGACTAAGAATCCGTCGTTCGGAGAGGGTAGCATTCCAACTGGGCGAGACTGAACGGCCTGATCCGATACTCTCATTAACGCTGACGCATTGGTTTCTACTGCTCCGTTGTCAGGACGATGGCGGAGTTGCCGGCCACGGAGCAGATGATTATATTCTACGACGGGATGGTCAATGTCTACGATGGCGTGGCCTGCGATCAGGTCAGTCGAAATTTGTCCTCCGGCCCCTTTCTGTCACCTGTAACAAACGTTCCTTATATGCTGACACAGCGGCGTCCCTCGGCATCGCAGGCGAAGGCCGTATTGGACCTGGCAGCCAGCACGAGCACATCCTGTTTCGACGGCTTCCCCTCGCCGGGAGTGGCTCCCCAGTTCCCTGGGCCTCTCTCCTCGGCGGCGACTGGTACGGCGGTAACCAGCTTCTCCCGAGATTATTTGGTTAATCCCGTGTAAATCGACCTTAATCGGACGGCTGCGATCGTGCGCAGGCAGGGCGGGCCACCACGCGGCGGACGGCGCGGTGGGCGCGAGAGCACCGCGGGAAACAGAGCCTGGTAAGAGAGCGGAGCAGTTTTAGCGGGTAAATTTGCGACTTTTTATTGTTTTCTGGTTCCCGTCCTCGCTGATTGCAAGAGAAATTTTGGGCCCCCTTCCGGTCGTATCATTTATGGGAGACGCTGCCTTATGCTGGGTCCTCCCCTTCCGTAGTGGTTGGTTGTCTCCCGTTCTAACTTTAACGTCACTGTGGCGTATTAATGCAGAGATGGGAAGGGCAACAATGGTAGCAAATAATAATAATAATAATAATAATATTGCTACTATTATAATAATAATAATAATAATAATGTTGAGGATAAGGGTGGGCGTTTTTATGAAATCAGATTTCATTGAATTTTCGTATCCATAGTCTCTTTTTTCTCACAATCCGAAATATATTCTTTTGGGCAACTTCTCCTTTAAATTTGTGATCCTAATTCCGCAATGCATTTAAGGGTGTCAATTCATGTTATATGGCATTATTGTGTCATAAGTAAATTGTGCTGTTTGGTTTAATATAAAACTATATAAAATAACATGAAATTAATTTAATTAGGCTATATACATAAAAAGCTATGTCACATATTAATGTGTGTGGATCAGTTGTCTTTGATGCTAATGGTCTTTTTTTTTGGGTGAAAATAATATATTTTTTTTAAGGACCAACTAAATCATCAATAATGTTAATGAAGATTCTTTTGTTGTAGTTGTGCTTATGATTAAAAAATATCCAGAGTTTAAAATGTTTTGGTGTTCATCAAAGTAATATAATGCATTTCCTATTTTAACATATATGGTTTCAGTTGAATATATTTTTTTATCACTGGTCACCAAATAAATGCCTTCTACAAACTTTTTCAACTGCCATGTTCCCTTGCCCATCTGTTGGTCACAATGCTCATCTTCCTTACCTTAACAAGAAGGTTAGCAATATTCCATCTTATCAGATTAAGAAATGTTTGGTTGCATAAGTTCAGCATTTACTCATTACTTGTTTAACAATGCTCAGCATTTCCAAGTATTTATTAAACAATCACTTCTGTCTAACCTAAACTAGAAAACAATCATTTTTATATGAGGGCTCCATCAGCACAGCTTTAATTCAACCCCTAAAGTTTGAGCTATACATCTGTCTCTGCTTGTCTTTGTTAAAGAAATTACTAGTGCTCTGTGAAGCTGGTATGTAAAACTCTTGTTCATCTGTCTTGTTCTGGTATGTTAAAGAAATTCATTTTCATCCTCTATTAGCCTGTTAATTTTATTTACAAACTTCTATTCTTTTCCAATCAGAAATTTTTCCCTTGAATGTTTGATAGGATGGTGAAAATTTGAAATTTGCTTACGCATATTCTTCAAAAATGCACTGGGTTATTGAAGGTGAAAGGAAACAACGTCTAGGATGTTCCTTGTGTTATACTAGAATTTTAGTCTTTTCACTGAGTGCAGAAAAATGTGATCCTGATTGCATGGGCAGATCATGGTTGTTGAGTGTTCATTGTGAATTTTAATGATAATTTTTTTTTCTTCTTTTTAATAGCTTCATGTTGCCAACATGATTGTTACAACAGATTGTATTATTGTGTTTCATTTATTTTATTTCAACAGATGGTGGAACCCGCAGAAATGCCTCATTGAAGAGATACTTGGAGAAAAGAAAAGATAGGTATGAACTTCGTCCACTAGAGAGACAATTACGCTTGGCCATAACACAATTTTCTCTTGCTAAGGAACAGTTCCCTCAAATCTCTTCTTTTATGAAGGTTCAAGGGCAAGAAAGTTATTGAAGGTCCATCTTACTCATGTACAGACAAAATGTTCCTCTATGAGAACTTTAGATGCCCAAATCCAATTGATTCTACCAACTTTAATATGACAAGCCTCCCATCAACGGTACAACATCAACCACCTCAATCTCCAGCTAGCTGCCCAGAAAACCAAGTTCGAAAAGACAAATTTCTCATAGATCTCAATGCAGACGGTGAGTAAGAATTTGCATAGTTATGTTCGTAAATTCATATGGAAAAACACTGATTGACATTGGATTCAGAAACAATTCTTCATATTGCCTCTTGCATGATATTCTACTCTCTATTGAAGAATCCTCAAGCTAAGAGTTTTGTTGGGCATTGAGCATGCCATGTCATATTAATTTTCTTTGTTATGGATTATCTTTTATGCTGAAATGGATTGAGAGACGAGAATTCACTTCCAATGATTTTCCCTTTTATGAGATGTATGATAGATACCTTGCACTGTTTTCCAGATATGAAGAAAATTCACGCACCAATGATATGGTTTGTTCATATCAGTAAACCTTAATGACACAATATTTCCAGTTGATTTGGATTGATTATCTTATCTTGTTTGTATATGTGACTTCATGCTATACTTGCGACATTTAGATTATCCAGTATCCACCCTCTTGTTATCTGTAGCCATTGGGAAGAATTTGATGTCAAATTTCAAGCTCTTTGCTGGCTATTCTATGTATCCATATTGTCTATTGAGTTATGCTGTATGAAATACATGATATTTCTTTTTTTAATGCCAAAAAAAAGAGCACTATATGGGCTGAGCTTAGAATGCATACCAGAAAGAAAGAAAAAAAAAGGAAATGTTATGACAATGCTAAGTTCTTGTTCTTTTTTTTTGACAACAAGTTCTCGTCGTCAGTGGATAGAACATTCTTTGAAGGTTGACTGGAGAGGGGCCATTTGATATACCTGTTTTTTTCTTATCTTTTCTGTAACATACTACCTGTGGATCTATAGTATCTTTCCAATGATTTTCTTTGTGATTTCCTACTGCAAATCTGATAGGATTGCTGATCTATATTATCATCACAATTTGCATCAGGTGATGAGGATTGCTGAACCTGTCTAGCATTTTGCTCAGCAACCAAGACACCTGTAATTTTGCTATTCCGATAAGAGGGGAGGAAAACTACACACTCAAGTTGCAGAGGTTCTCATTCGACATTTTTGGGGAACTAGTCTATGCTATAACCTATCGTCCTTTATTCCTGCTTTGGATTTTCACTTATCCAAAGATCTTCGATTGATGTATCTGTGGAATCATGATTATTTCCTATGCCGATACCAGAAACAAAGTGGTCCACTGAAGCCGAGTGAAATAGAACAAGATGATGGATGCTGCTAACCCAAGGCTTACTGTTATTGTTTAGTTATCTTCCTACCTGCGCGTGGCGGCCGCATGCTCCCATTTGGAGTTACCGACCATCGCGATGACCAGGTCGACATGACTGGGCTTCTGTCTTGTGTGGTAAAATTTAGATGGCGTGTTCACGGTGGACATCATTTGAGCTAGTATTTCTTTGTATGAGATGCTCACGGAAGTAGTTGCTTTTGCATATCAATGGAATGAGTTACATGCTGTCGCCTTCTCAGCTGACATTATTTGAGCTCATATTTCTTTGTATGAATTAAGGGTACAAAATAGAATCGTCTACCTCGAAGATTAATCGGGGTAGTGCAGGACCATGCTGTATGTCTTAGCTGTTAAGTTCTGCTGCCTCCAGAAGTTTGATAACTTGGATCCATTCTGAAACTACAAAAACAAAAACCAGTGAGCATTGTTATTTTGCAGCCAAGCACTTCAAAGGTTGTTCCAGATGAAATCAATTGATTGCGCAAGTCCATAAAAGAAGGTCTAAGTATCATCCTTAATCATGAGCGAAGAAAGCAGAAACAACTGCTGCATTGAGTTTAGTGACTTGGTCCAAGAAAACTCCAATTTCCAGGTGATCCTCACTACTTCCTATTGAAGAGTTCAAAACCATACCCTTCATACTAACCAACTAAAGACCATTTTTTCTAGACAACTTATAAGAATCTTCATATCATTCACTATGCAGGGTAAACCGAGTAAAATTTCGCTACTGCTATTTGTTTCAAAAAATATAGAATTGCTATGCCATTTCACCTGACTGTGTGCAAATGAATGATAATGAAAGAGAGGTTGGAACCACTTTACCAGCAAAATAACAAATCAGAATTCAATTTCTTATGCGAAACCTTTTAAGTGCAACAGATACCTGGTGAGAGAGCACTTCTTCTATAAAAAATCATCTTAATTTCTGAAATAAAAATATTTCCAAAACTTGGCAGCTAAAGCAAAATAGCCACACAATTTGATAAAAATCACATACAAGTCGAGAAACAAATCCAAAGTTGATAACCAAACAAGATCTATGATAGCGATTCTCCATGGCAATGAAACACAAGAACTGAAGACGAACATAATAGAACATCCTGATAGGTTATAGATGACATGAGAAACCAGGCTTACCATACGATCATTAAGGATCAATCTGGTTTCAGGGTACCAAAACACATCTGGAACACGATAAAGCTGAAACATTCAAGGCACTCACTCAAGTAGAGAACCTCATGATATTTAAGCACACTTAAGAGATAGAGCTATTCCTCCCTTTAGCGAACTCAACAACATGTCTGAGTACAGTTTTTGAAACTTTGATTATTTTTTTTAATAAAATCTGGACATCCCGACTAATAACAAATCGCCTGACATTAATGCTAGAAACTTATACACTAGTCAAGTGTTAACAAAGGGATTAAATTCAAAATCTCAAGAAACTATCACAATCATACAAAATTCAACATGATTAAGGACCAGAATCTACAACAATCTGACAAAACAAAGTATAAGCACAATTGGACCCATCTCTACAACTGGGAACTGGGAACTGGGAATTGTATCTTTTTTCACTATACCTTAGAATAATTTGTAATATAACTTACAAAACAATTTTTTCTTATGCATAGTTGTTGACAACATTGTTGCAACAGTTCCATATAACTTTACTGATGCATGACATTTGATAAAATCTTACAAAAACAACATTCACATAAATGCATACCATGTTTTCTGGCTCAACCTTTCCTAATTTCAAGTGTAGTATAAACGCCCCCACGGGCTGGATCAGCTGGTAAGTGGCCTGGTGTTGCCACCAAGAGGTCAGTGGGTCGAAGGTCGCCAGTTGCACACAAGAATAAAATCTTGGTCTGCTGGCTTAAATTCCTGAGACCCCAGTCCACTTACCCGCCCAGCTTAACCGTGGTTTACTCCCTCTGAAATCCTGTGGGGCCGGGCTCAGGGGGCCGCTAGGGTGGCGGATTCCACCTTTGCCACCAAGTGTAGTATGAAAAAAAGGGGATCAGATACATGCTGTAGTACAAAAACAACATGAAAAAAGTGCCATACTACAACAACCTTAGCCTTAGAAACCTCAGAAACATGTTAAATCTCGAGAGCATGGCATAAGCTGCAGTACATACATTGCTCGTGCACAAGAAGGCGTCAAACCCAGAATTTAAAAAAAAAATCCCAGATCAAAGAGATTACCAACCATACATTTATTTTGGAAAGAAAAAAAGTTTCAACAAGGATGAAGAAACAATGGGATCTGAGCACAAGAAACTCAAATCTATTCCGCTGCTATTTATATGGATAAGTGGTACAAGTCAAAAATGAGTTATCTTTATTTCTTTTTACTAGTAAAGGAAAAAATGAATATATTCGAATGAATAGAGAAAGAAAATGGATATTCAATGGAATAAACATTTCAACAAATAAAGAACGAAGATAAATATGGGATGGAATAAATGTCTTGATGAATAAATAAAGAAAACAAATATTCAATGGAGCATTGAGTATATGAAGGAATGAGTTTGAGCATCCAAAGATGAATTGTTCACAGATAAACTGGTGTACATACCTTGAATTTGAAAGATAAGCTATCAGTCAGCATCTGTGACCTGAGACTATACGAGCAATCAGATTAGAACTTACAAGACAATATTGATGCATTATGGAATTCAAGTATCCAAGGCTCAAAAAACAAGGGAGGAAAATCCTAGAGAAGTGCACAAATAAACTTGTATGAAACATAAGTTACATCAATAAAAATGAGTACATTCATCATGTTCTTTCATGTATTTATTAAGTTGAATTCAATATATTAATGATGCCAACCTACAAACAAGGTTTCATCATTAAATAGACAATAAGAAACAACAAAACACCCTCTTGGAAATGTGGAATTTTGCTATATTTGCTCCCAGGCCAAGTTGCTAGCATCATAGTCTGAGAGGTACTAGTGACAAGAAGAGGATGTGGAACTTCATTCTTTTCCATCAGCTGCGCGAAGGGAACCAAGCTGCACAGGTGCTTGTGTTCCCACCACCTTTGATGATCCATAAACAGACACGTCAAGACCTTTAGTTTTCTCCTTTTCGATCTGGTCCTTTATCCAAAAGTATGTAAACCTCAGGCCATCCTGTTGAAACGAAAGAAATGGTTAAGCCATTGATTAGGAATTGCACATCATAAAACGTATCGTGTACCTTGAGTTTCATGGTTGGAGCCCATCCAAGTTTCTCTTTGATCAGGGTGTTGTCAGAGTTGCGACCACGGACGCCCTCTGGACCAGGAATGTGATGGATCGGAAGGTTCTTGTTTTCAAAGCTGAGTACTATTTCAGCCATCTCATTCATGCTCACCATTTCATCGCTGCCAATGTTTAGGGGTTCACGGAAGTCTGACTTTGTCAATCTAAACCGACAAGAAGGAGGAGGTTAGATGTTAACAAATCTTACCATGCATTGAAATTGTCCAGACCTGGACCTTGAATAAGGTGTTAAAACATGAAAGCTTTGGAGTTATTAGTGCAAAGACATGACATTTGATATGTAGCTACCTTAAAACACCTTCAACACATTCATCAATAAAAGTGAAGGACCGAGTTTGCAGACCATCTCCCCACATCTCAAACTTATCAGTGGAAGTTAATGCCTTTCGGCAAAAAGCAGCAGGGGCTTTCTCTCTCCCACCTGTTTACAGATTGTTTATCAGTACAATGATGATTCTGAGAGAGTTAGTTGAACATATCAGAACACAACCTACCTTTCCATGTTCCGAAAGGGCCATAAATATTATGAAACCTCCCAATGCGACACTCAATGCCAAAGTCCTTGTTGTAGTGCTTGCACAACTCCTCTGTAGCAAGTTTTTCCAGACCATAGGCATCTTGAGGCTATAGTGATGAAAATTTAACCATTAGGAAGTGAGAACCAACATACTTAGTTATCTGTATGATACAATAGAAATAAACGTCAATGCATAATGTGTTTTTCGGAGCAAACCTCAGCAGGCCAAGCATCAGATTCCTTCAAGCTCACATTAGTCTCCAACTGTTTGAACTCTGGGTAGATGCAAGCGCTTGAGGCATAAAAGAACCTGCATTCATATTTAAGCACTAACAATCTTAGCATGCTAAAAGTTGAAGAAAAAAATTAACAATAGTTTAAACTAACTTATGTACATTTAGCATGCCAAAGAAGCATCAAGACAGAGAAGAGATCCCAATCTCAATAAAATGCATTGAAAAGAGTTACTGAAGGATTCATCAATATAATTGCAATTTACCAAAAGGCGACTAGCTTAAAGATTCCACGACTACTGGGATACAGTGTCTAGGCAGATAAAAGGGGTTTATAAATGTTCAAGTTGGTTATGTTTGCCAAGCTAGCAAGCGGCATACATTTCAACGAATCCAAACTTCCGAAACTTTGTCGTTAACTAAGCCCATGCATACTTCTCAGCTTGGATTTGTTCGCTAGCAAGATTCAGATGCTTGCTTCTTTGATTATAACAACAATAACACCACCAATATGAGCATATTGGTAATTACCAGCTCCTATGATCTGAATACACATCAATATTAAATACAACAGGTGGTATTTTCCAACTTTTATCTCACTATCCAAATTATGATAACAGTTGTATCTTATGTTGCATAAAATTGCCCGTTCTATATTTGTTGCTTAACTCTGGGTTTTTATGTGTCTAAATATTTAAAGTATATGGTCTCCATAGCAAAATCTAGTCTGACAATTCATAATATTATAGCATAAATGAATCAAACCAAGAAATCTGGCGTGAATACATCTAAATGTTAAAGTTATTATCTTAAATATTCAAATAAGAGATTAGAGATAAAGCAATAAGAGTTACCTTTTCACAGCATTAATTCTTGCAGCTTCAATCATGTTGAAACTGATCATAGTGTTATTGTACATAATGACCGAATGGTTGGACTGAATGAAGCCCATTCCTCCCATATCAGCAGCAAGATTAAATACATGGTCAGCACCACTGGTGACCTTCAAGCAATTCTCCATGACCCTCAGGTCAACAAGATGGAACTCGTGACAGAACATATCCTCAGTCATGTGCTCATTCTTCTTCCAATCAGAAGCAATGATGTAGTGACCTTCACTCTTCAAACGCCTAGCAATATGTGATGCGATAAACCCTCCTGCTCCTGTGATAGAAATCCGCAACTTCTCTGAAGGCCAATATGGCTCCCTTTCCAAGCTTGCATAAGTGTACTCGCCATAATCGGTCACCGCATTTCCACTGCTATCCATTCTGAAACATATTTAAATTTGCATTTTTTTTTACCAAAAGTAGAAAGTACTTCTAAATAACTCTAAATATTGCACACCGTATTGACAGTATAATAGGTTGCAAAATCAAACAAGATGATTCCAGACATTCCAAAAGTTGAAAGTACGTCTAAATAACTCTAAATATTGCACACCGCATTGACAGTACAAATAGGTTACAAAATCAAACAAGATGATTCCAGACATTTCTGGAAGACCTAAAATTTCCATATGAAAACCACAAATGATGCGGTTATCAACATAACTTTCAAATGTAAGAAAAAACCAGTAATAAAACCCACACCGTCAAGTCCAAATAAACTAAACCACGCCCATATCTAACAGAGAAAAATAAAATAATAATAAAAAAAGATAGCAAAGTCGATCTGAAGCGGGATCTGAACACTACAGCAGCAACGACAGTCCGCGTTCGAGTTGGATCTGAATACCGCAGCAAGTGCGTGTATGAGAGTCGATTTGTTTGTTCATAGTAAGAAAATTAAGAATCCAACGGCAAACATAACAACGAACCCGGACAGAGATTTCTTTGAAATACCACAAATCTACAGAATACGAGTTAAAGCACACCAGCAAGATATGAAAGACGCGATCTGCGCATTGTTTTCGGTACCCAAAGCGGGATGCACCAAATCTCCAAAGACAAGAAATCCCAAAAAAAAAAAAAAAAGTGGGGATGTAACGACAAAGAAGACGGTGAGACATCCGCAAGCTAAAAACATAAAACGACGAACATGGATCATCGCCGTTTCGCTTTGATCTGAAAAGAAGAAAGAGCAACAACAAACTCGAATCGCGTACCTCGTCGGACGGTGGGAAGGAGGCTGAGGAAGACGAAAGGGGAAAGAGAAGACCAGATCTCGGCGGCCACTCGACGTCCTCGCCGCCCGTTTATATAGAGCAGAAGCTTGGTACTTCGTCTTCGAATTGGGCATCCGAATTTGGAATTAATAATAATTTAGAAATAAAAAAATATTCAAACTCGTCATTTTCTTCTCCGGACAACGAAATTGGCATGCCAAAATTGACCACAAAAACCCACGTGACTCGTGGGGCCCGCATTCTTTGGCCAATGGCATAGGATAGGCCCCATGTGTCTAGAAAAGGCGAGATAAATACTTTTATATTTTCTAATCAATTATTATCTAAACTTAATATTTAATTAGTTTTATATTTATATTTTAAACGAAAAAAAAACTGAAAAAAATTGAACATTACTAATTGGTAAAAATTAAAAGAACACATATTCACAAGAATATAAATATTTAAAATTATTAAAATAATACTGTAACTATAATTTAATACTTAAAATAGTTCTACGCTACTCCACTTTAAAATAATTTTAATTAAAGTACGTCAAAAATAAAATATATTTTAGAATAGCTTTCGATCAAATCTACTCGCAAGTCAAAAGTTGATCAAAATTACTCCAAGTATAAAAAAATATTTTAAATATTAAATTATAAATAAAATATTATTTTAATAATTTTAAAATAGAAATATCCATTTAATTAAGGCCCCCCTTTAATGTTTTGATTTGTATGTTTTAATAAAATAGAAATATCCATTTTATATTTTTAATTTTGGATCAAATTAGATTGTATCATATTATTAATTGGGATCGAGATTTAATAGGTATTGTTCTTTTTTAGACACAAAACAAAATTACTCATGGACTCTTTTTTTTTTTTTTTTAAAGAATAATTATGGAATGAATTTTAATGAATGGTTGATTAAGATAGATGACTATCCACTAAGAACATTTTTTAAATTTACATTAATATTTTTTTGAAAAACTATCAAATCAGGCATCTTCATAATTAATCAACATAAATTAAATACTTAACATTAATTTGAAAAAAAAAACTAGTTGAATAAAGAGAATGATAGATAGAATCTTTTACTTCTTTTCATTTTATTTTTAATTTATTGATCCTTCCAATTTTGTAACAACGGGAACAACGTCCATTTAGGTTAATTTGATGCTATCCTTATAGACAGAGTCCTCGCTTTTCATAGGATGAATGTGACTCATTTAGGAAGTTTGGCTCCGTCAACTCATTGTGAGAGACGAGGGCACTGTTCTTACGGATAGGGTCGAATTAATCGTGAATTTAGTACGAGTGCAATAATATACGAGAAATTAGCATTAAATATGATTGCGTAGTGTTGTTGCTCTAATATTTTTTGAGTTCAATCATGGATAAAAATTTTTGTTGGTATCTAATATTCTCACATAAAGACCACTATACTAAGTAAAATATCTTTCATAATTTATATATCATTATTTTATCGTGGGCTAATGATACTGGACCGATGATGGAGCCAACCTGAATGATCTAATCCGAACTAATCATGGGTGGAGGGCTACAAGCACCGGTGTCAAAGTCTTCCCCAGAGATACTTCCTCCTTTTTTTTTTTTTTTCCTATTTTTTTCCCCTACAGTAAATCTATAGTGAATCCTTATCTCAATGCAATCGGGCCCTAAGGTATAGACCGGGTAACTTTTTATGTGGTTCCGCCTTTGCACCGGACCATTTAAGATGGCTATATCAGGATCTAGTTAAATATTTTAAATATTAAATTATAAATTAAATAAATTAAATATTAATTATGAGATGTGAGAATAGACTTTTACATTTATTATAGTAAAATGTCTCGGAACTGATAAACAATTTAAAATGTTAAAATTTTATTATTATTTAAGTTTTGACTAAAAAATTAACGGTTGTCAATTATCGTTTTCCTCAAAAACGGCGCCTTTTAAAAACCCAAAATAACGCCACTTACTACATAACGCCTTATATTTTTTATTTTAAGTAGTTACAATATAAAATAAAATAACCCTAATTTAAGTAAAACTTTTTTATTATTATTATATTAAAATTTTATCTATCAATTTAATTAAAATTTATTAAACCCATTTTAATTTAATTAAAATTATTTTAAATCTATCATAACAACCATTTTAATTTAATAATTAAAGAGCTTTTTTTTAACCAAAAACTTCTAACAAATTATATCCAAATACATTAGTGTGGTAGAGACAATAAGGTCGACATGGTGGGCTCAAGACTTTATGAGTCATGCCAGTTCAATTTGAGATCGAGTTCAAGTCAAGTCAACAGACTTAAAGGCAGAGTCACATAATTACAGGTTGACCTGAACGGAGTCGGGTAGGGGTTTCGGCCAAGGTAAATGAGCAAATGAGAGGAGTGATGAGGACACAATCTAAGGACGTGAACTAAAGTGTGTGAAACTACTTTGTTTCGATTGTTCTTCGTCTCCCGATACCTGACAGACTCTCGAATCTCTCTGCCTTTGGTCAGCAACAGATACCCAACTGGTTCTTGTTGCTGAATTTGAAGGCGGCCTCGTCACTTTTGTCGACTTGATCAATTATCAAACCGGTCAATTGGCGACCCGATAGGGAAGCACCCGACTAGATATGACCTGACCTCTGTCCATCCTGCTTGCGGGGGCCTGTTCCGAGTAATGATGAAGTTAGCCCGCTCCTTAAACGCAATCGCGTATCAACAAATCATTTCTTAATACATTACTGTGAACATTATTTATTATAAATAAGTTATCTTCAACAGATGCATCCTTGCTATATATAATCAACATTAATAAACACTTTATTAATCATTTTTTTTGACAATGAACACTTAATCTTTGATTAACAATGATCAACATTATGTTATAGTGATACTTTGCCTCTAATCATCGTTAGTAATACCGTATTATAACAGCTATAGTTCATAAGTATTACAACATAAATGCTTCAGCTATAATCGACACTAATAAACTATATTTCTAACAATTATAATTCATAGCTTGTACAATATAAATATTTCATCATTGGTCAACACTGGTCAATATTAGCCAGCACAAGTCACTATCATATTATAGCATCAATGAATCATAACTGTTATGCATGCAACATTTATTCCCTTTTCTTTCCTCTCTTTTTATGTACAATAACTTTTCTTTTTTCTCCTTGCCCCCGGCTACAGTGTAGCAGAGAGTCAAGTTATAATCTAGACACTTATGGTTCGATCTCTAGCCATGAAATAATGGTAGAAAATTTTCCTTCAAATGAGACACGATATCACGAGATGTAGGTTTTTAGGTGACCTACGATGAAGACTTCTCGATTTACCTTGACAGTTGGTAGAAACTTTTATAGAACCAGACTGATCATCCCAAATTCGATCTTACCTTGTTTAATATTTTTTCTCTATTATCTTTTCTTTTAAATTATATTATCCTCTAAATTTATTTATTTTTATTGAAGGTTAATAAAATATTAAAATTATTTTTTTCTTCTATTTTCTAATATCTTCTATATTTTAATATCTAATTACAAAAGAATAAAAAATTAAAATTAAAATGAATTAGAAAAACTAATTTTATTAATAAAAATAATTAAAAAATAAAATAAAAAATTACTTTGATGTTAATTTTTAAATACAAACATCATAGTTTAAATACAACATCAATGGTTATGATGTTGATTTTTGAATACCAACACCACAATGTAGGCTCTAATCACACACTGTAGTGCTGATTTTTAAAGACGTAGTGATGGTCATTAGAAACCAACTTAGTATTCTAAAGATTTTAAATCATTTTGAGCATTGCTAGAAGGGATTTAAAAGAGTAAATGAGAGCTTATTTGAACTCAACGAGGCTTATTTGAACTCAAGTTCACCTAATAAACCCATAGGAGTTAAAATGAGTATGATCAAAGTTCTTCAGGTCAATCACTAAGTTTTGACCAAAACTTATTGATGGACTTAGGGGATTCTGATTTCTAAAAATCTATAATGAGATAAAAGTGTGGAGTATGTAGAAGGGATGTGAGAAATTTTACTCCTAAGTTTCTTATACAAAATTATAGGCACATACTAATTGGCAGAAAGTCTGAAATTTTCTAAAAACCTTTTAAGCAATGTTGAGAATCCTTTACGGTGATAATGGAGAAGATATTTAGATTTTTTGTCACTACAAAGCCTACATGAGTTGGAATGAGCCCGACCGATGCTCTCTAAGTCCATCAATGAGTTTCGGTCAAAACTCATTGATGGACTTAGGAGACTTAGATTTTCGAAAACTTGCAATGAGATGGGGAGAGGTTAGTGTGTAGAAGGTATATATGGTGTCCGATATTGGTTCTAAATACGTGAGTAAAATTATGGTCGCGTGCCAAGTATAACAGATGTTGGTGTTGGTTTTCAAAGTTTAGCACTATAATGGTACTGATCTTCAGAAACCAGCACCATAGTATTGGTTTTGATCACAGACTGTGGTGTTGGTTTCTGAAGCCAGTACCATAGTGGTGTTGGTTTCTGAAGACTAGTACCAATGTGGTATTGGTCTTTGAAAACCAACATCACGGTGTTTTGGATGATCC
>JBAMIE010066794.1:0-17625 GCA_037177295.1 Kaempferia parviflora
CTATATTTTCAAAATAAGGAAATAAAATAATTGTCGGCGAAATAATTAATTATGTGGCTGAGATTCTATAACGATTATAGTTGACGGGTGCCATGGTCGGTGGTCGACCCTTTCATGCAACTAAAAAATAACAATAATAAAAAAGAGGAAGCCAATTCAAGCCTGCCGCCTTGGCGGACGAGCGTAACGACTTATCCCTAGTTAAAGGAGAGAGAGAGAGTATAATATGTTTTTTTTTAGAAAAGATTGTGTTATTGCAAGATTTAAAGTCTAAATGAATTGGGAAACTAATTTCATGCCGTCGCGGCGTTTCCATAACCGGTTGACTGTAGTGCACGAGTTCAACGTTGCAATTGAAGACGATTAATTTGGTTGGTTGGGTTGGCAACATTTCCAGCTCCACAATTTAATATTTTATGGGGACAGGGCAGTAGATTAGGAGAGGAAGGGTCTCCGTTTCCAGTTTCTATCAATTTGTGTCTATCGTGAGCTGATGATTAATTGAGGCTAGTGCTTAAAGCACGAAACACATGGCATAAAGCCCTCCACGCATTTTGCTTGATTTGAAAGCCAGATAGGGAGAATAATTGGAGAAGACTTTCTGGAAAAAAAAAAAAATCCTTGGGACTATATAGATATACTCACACACCTAAATGATTGAGAAAACATGGTAACTCTGGATGAAATTTAACAGGCACATACATAAAATTGAAACATGCAATTTAATGGGGATATATCTACAATGCAATATTTATATTTAAACATCACGACCTCTAATATTTCTCTGCATGACAAGTGGAAGACTAATGGAATCGACACGTTTTGCACATTCGTTGCCAGTCATTGGAATCCGATGGTACACAGTGGCTCGCTCTTCGCCTAATGACGTAGCTCGGCTCGCCAGCTGACTTGCACTACGCTGCCTTGCAGAGTACAAATAAGAAATATCCAGGTACCTTCCTTTTTGGCTATAAAAATAAAAAATCGACACAAAACTGTGAACCATGCACGGACACGAGCTAAAGAACCATCAACAAGGTGTGGATTTCTATGGATCATCACAGAGGACACTCGATCTTCGTTTGTCAAATGTCTTCAACTTCAGCTCTCAGTCTCAGCTGTGACAACCAAAGGTTTTCCTTCAGCTCCATTATTCCTGAGGTTTTTGTATAGATGCTGTCCAAACTATTTGAGTTGGATTAATTTTGTAGAACCATCTCCGCCGCAAGTGAGAAACCCACGGGAAAGAACTTGGATATCAGTGACAGCGGCCTAAACAGAGAAAAGAAACAGTAAATCTCTAGTAAGTGCAACCATGTTAAATTAGGAAAAGCAAATCCTAAGTTCTTGAAAAATTACTCTCACGACTCCACCAAACCCGCGTGAGTTTGGTTGAAGAAAGGTGTGTCGTTCATGCAGTTTTTGCCACTGGAAAACCAATTGAGATCTTTTGGCATCCCAGAGTTTCACGTCTCCATCTTTGCTACCAGTTAAGAACAAGCTGGTGTTGGGGATAGTAGCTATCCTGGTTACGCTTCCTTTATTCACACAAAGGAATTGATTAGACAAGAAGAAGCCACTGTATTCTTGAAGAAAAACACATTTTAAAAGAGTTCGATAGTGTACCTAAATGAGCTTTTGGTATATACCACATCATTCCGTTCGAATTTTCAGCATACTTGGAAATCCCAGAGTTTGTAGTGTGCATTGCCTTTAGATCTTGCTCACTAGCATGCCTATTCCGTCGAGTCTTTCCAGTTGCAATGTAACGCAGGTCATGAAGCCCAACATCACCACTTCTCCCTCCGGTAACGATTATGGGCGAAATAGAACCAGTCCCGATAACATGGTCAAACACTGATATAGAACGAGCACCACCTTCAAAAAAAAAGGATAGTGATTTGAAAAGATATATAACTAGGATAGCTCATAATTCACAAGCAAAATGTGGTTTAATCCCAAGTTCCCAACCCATATTTAAAGTCGTGTAGAAGTCTCGCAATATTACGCAACAAAATTTATGGGCATACGTACATTAAAGAGCAGTAATTTGGTTCTTTTCAATGAAACCAAATTTGGCTCACTTAGGAGGAAAGAGTATAAATTTAGGGAAAAGGTTCACAATATTCACCAATGACGAACTCATTGAGTCGCATCATGTGGAAGATAAAAAAGTGCATGCAAACTAATTAATCAAGATTGATTTATGTGTCAAGAAAGTTATAATAACCTAGAAACAGAAGAAGCATGTTAACAATCAAGAATGGAGTTCCTCAGGCATAACATTTTGAAATTTATGGTTTGGGAAGAACATAATCGACCAATCAGACATGGTTTTTCTTTGACACATTGACGGTGGCCCTAAAAGAAACCATCGCCATTCAAACAATGAAGGGATTAGCTTAAAGAAGAAATTACCAAAGGGCATACCTTCATGACAAAATAAAGAAGCTTGTGATGTGGCAGGTGGTGCCAAAGTATCCCATAGAACTACATTGATTCCATTCGTGCTACTTCCCGCCACAGCAAGAATTGATCCACTTGTGCCCACATATGCAACATCTCTGGAAGTATTTTCAACCCGCCAAACAAAATAAGAAACTATTGCTCTATAAAACCAATTACCGAAATAGAAGGTACTTACGATGCGTGATTGTCAAAGCAAAGGGAAGAATCTGTGGGGTGGACATTGCTCCTCCCACCTACTTCAAGTTGCCATGTGCAAATTGTGCCATCTAGTGCAGCAGTGGCAAATCTGTGACCATAATGATCAAATTGCAAGGCGGATATTGAGGCAAGTGCATACGGAGGTGGAACATTGGCCGCAGGAAGAACACCATAAGTTGCTGTTGCACTTTGCTTGCCAAACTGTGGAAACAACAATTTCAAACTAGCAAAATCTCAATATAATCCAAAAGTGAGATTGCTATGTAAAGAAAACTTAGGACACTATTATGTAAGTACAATAGAAATCTATCTTTATCACAAGTAATGACCATGCTAAGCCAACATATCAGTGAACCTTGAATTCATGATGATTCAGCTTTGAAATATCAATATTAGCCATGCCAAAGAGAAACATATAGAAACGAACCAAAGGCTTTCAAAATACAAATCAGAATGTAATCAGGATAGTCAAAAGACTCAAAACTCGAGAGATGAATTTAAACTGAAAATTGCAATTGGGTGGAAAGGATTATATCAAAGGACCAGCAGAGACGAAACCTTTTTTACACAAGTGCAGCAAGAAGCCTATTTTACTTAATATGAAGAAGCAATAAGAAAAGTAGCATTTATTGATACGATGAAGGATTAGCTGATAATCAATATCAGTCTCTTGACTCAATTGCAGGTCTTCATAGTTTGATAAAGAGGAATTTTCTATTTAAATATCCAATTCAAGTATTCCAAACAGAAACTAACATCACAGATAAAAAGATTGATACCTCCCATAAGTAGACATGTGTGTTGCTAGATCCAACTAACAGGAAAGGCAATAAAGGATGGCGTGCCAGTGCCCTTGAGTGAATATTTTCAACTGTAGCTGGGGGATCCCTAAAATCTTCAAACTCTTCTTCGCCCCAACCTAAGCCTGCTGCTCCAATCCCAGCATAACCTGGAATCCCAAATGCTCCCCCACCAGTCAGATCTCTCCGTGGTCTTGCCAAAGAGCCTATGCCAATTGTTGCACCACCCAAACCAAGGTGCACCCCTCTTTTGCTCCCAAGGCCAATTCCCTGAGAGATGTATGTAGGAACCGGTGTAGATTCACAACCAGCCCATCCATCTTTTGGCCAATCACAATCTGACCATATATAATCTGCTTGCTTCCTCGAGTATTCTTCATATTTCAAGTTGGAAAAAATAAGCCCCTAAAAGTAACCAGTTAATTGCTTTGACTGCCAAAGAGGCAATGCACAAGGATAATATGGGGATGCAATTAAGTAAAATGGCCATAACAATGAGGAAGATATTAGATATACAAGTAAATCATCCTTGAACAACACAAGTATCAGCTTGTATTTCGGTAGAATTCTTGACCCATAGGTTGTGTGATATGTTGGATTTTTTACATGTCACACTATCCTCATACCTAGAAGTCAATTTTATGATGACCACCAAATAGTACATTACAAAATGCATACTGGTAAAGCCTCATAGTTTTGTTTGTATGCCAGCCATAACTCATGTAGCTGTTGCCAAGTTGGCCACATAATACATGATCAAATAGTTTGTCAATGTCATACAGTAAGAGAAAAAAGAAAACAAGATAGATTACATGCACGATCCTAGCCAGAATATCAACGTAATAGAATTAGCATTTAAAAAGAACATACATTAGTCTTAGAATCTGAGATTAAATCTAGTAAACTAGTAAAGCTGCTGAGCTTTGCACATTATTAAATTGACTCTTTTATGATCCACAGGAGAATCACTTCCCAAAGCTTGACATAGGGAAATATGAACTAGTTGGATCCGTGTTTGTCAAATACATTTCAGGTGAGGACAAGAAACTAATCAAATATACAAAAAGATGGTAATAATTTTGCAATAAAAAATCAAAAATTTAATAGCATAGTGGAGGAAAACTGATGAATAGAGACTAACACAGTTTCTTAAATTTTGAAATAATACACAAACAAGGTTAACGTAATGATATCAACTACATGGCAGTTGAGATCCTCTGGTCCACTTTTCTGTGGTCCCTTCCTGGTCCACATTAAGAGGACCATTGGATCGGATCATGGATCTATGTATTGGTCCCTCCTGATCTGATCCAACGGCCCTCGTGATGTGGACCAGGAAGGGACCATAGAAAAGTGGACCAGAGGATCTGCACTCACTACATGGACACCAATGGACAGTCATCTTTCATTCTGAGCTTCAAACAAAACACAAATGCCAGGTTCTCCACTAGGAAAACTCTACTAAATATTCTTGTGTATGTAGGATTTGTCATCATATTACTGAACAAATGTTATCAGAGAACATAACATGCAAATAGAACAAGATTTAGGCTTTACGATTATTCTCAAAAGCAAGTTTTGGTCATGTACTTTGCATAAAAATTACCTTTTTGTTGCTTGCAATTGCAATTTCATGCTCATTGATGGAGTTAAAACAAATGGCCTGCAATGAAAAGGATAATTAAACCTACTGCCAAATCACAATGCTCAACTTACATATCATTTTTAATTCTCGGAAGACAAATGCCTCAAAAATCATGTTGCAAGAAATCATGGCATTGTTGTGTTAATAATTCTAAGCCATTCCTGATGATAATGAATTTTTGACTAGTATAAATGTTAGCCAAAGAAAAATTAGAAGAATGAATCTATTAGAGTGGAAGTGGAAGGTGTAAGAGATAGAGGGGCCAAAGAAAATATTACTCTATGTAATAAAAATGACAATTGATTTGAATATTAATAGTGAGATAGCCTTGCAAAAAACTCAATGAAAGGATAAGATTCATATAGCCAACCCCCCAAATAGTTGGAACACAATTTGATGATGATATGACATGTTCACCAAGGAAAAGCATACCTCAAAAAGTTCTCCACTTCTCCTAGTAATTTCCCTTGGGTTGTGAAAATAACTAATATCTGTCCTGGGTCCTGAATAGTTTCTTCCGGTTTCCACAAAGCCATTATTATCCATGGTACTCCCACCATGTTCTATTATGGTTTCTTTATAAGAAGATCCAGAATCTAACTTCTCTTGCTTATCATTTATGTGGTCATTCTCATTCTCAGAGAAAATATTCCTCTGTACATCTTTCCAGGTATCAAACTGATTTCCATGATAATAGGGAAAACAAGTAACTTTTTCCTTTGCAAAGTGTTCACAAATGTCTACAGGACAGATAGAAATATCCCATAACATTTTCAAAGATACCTGAGTCTTGTTGTCAGTTAGTTGCAGAGAATCAAGTCTTTGATTAAGACGATAATGGAGTGAGGTAGGATGTGACCGAGCAATTTCATCTAACCAAAGGATACTGGGAATAGGTAAACCTTTCAGTGCTTTCTGTCTGAGGAATGAAGCAACTAGTTTTACCAAAGAAGAAGAAATATATGCAACTGTGCTTACCAATGATTTTGTTATAGCAGAAATGAACACGGTTATTATGTTATTTATACTGCTTCCGTTGTGAGAGCCTTCTGTTATTGAAATCTTGCCTATCCCATATTTTGCAAAGTTTAGCATGTGCAACCATAAAGAAATCCATAATAACTTCCATTTTTCATCATCTGCAATTGGATAGTCTCCTGTTTCCAAATGCTTTTGTTTAAAGTTTGAGTTAGAGATGCTTTCAACCTCAACAGCTGACGCACAGTGAATCACTAACTGTGAATTCTGACATAAAAATTTCCTCAGTTCATCTGATAGCACTTCAATAGAAGAGTCATCATTCGCCAATGCAATTAAAATATGATTCATCATCATAAAAAGCCCTTTAAAATTTCCTTCAATGCAAGCAAAAGCAAAGTCTACATAAAATTCAAGAAGATCAAGAGCAAAAGGGAAAAAAGTACTGAAATCTTCTGAAGTTTTCTCTCCCTGATAATAGTTTGAAGATGAACCAAAAGTTCTGATGAAGCACAGCATGTTCTTCAAACAAAATAGAATGGTGTGCATCTGATAGTGATTGTCATGAAGTGGCTTTAGCGTTGACTCAGTGAACTTGAAAGACACAACAAACCTAGCGAGAAAACATAAGATCTCCAATGTGGACTTAACGAGAAGCCTGACAAAAGCAGGGACAAAAATCAAATCAGCACTCCAGTTTTTGTATTCATTTCGTGTAAACTCCTCCACGTGTAACATCAGATAGCCAAGAAATAATGATCCATAGTTGTGAGCAGAAAGTAGTACCTGTATAACAACCAAATTTAATTGCATGTAATTTGTATGAAATTTAATGGTGCAGATAGCATAAATTGGAAAAATCCTGGTAACTTTACCAGGTTAAATATGTCAACCGACTTCAGCAAGAATTTCCTTTCAAACATTGATAATATCATCTGCAGATCCTGCTTCATTTGGCTAAGGTGTTCTTCTTGAAGACAAACATAGTGACAACCTATCACTTCTCTGGATTTTGATAGGCTATGGGGTGACCATACCGGATGATTCCTCAAGAAGCTGTCTATGTAATACAGTGCTATATTTGTTTTAGTATTCACCTCCAATTGATGAGATACATTGTCAAGCACCCAGTTGCAAGCATCACCAGTGAACGGACTCAGTATTCGATGAAAGATGTCATGAAGTCCAGCAGTTGACATATTCTTTTGGCCCTTGCCGTCACTGCTTAAAGAATAGGATAAGCATGCAAGCGCTTCAAGCTTAGGGAAGAAAGAAAAGAAATTTATCAGCCTGAATGACAAAAAATTGTTTCTGCCATAAGTCATGGAATACAAAACAACCTATGAAAAAAATTAACAGAAAGAAAAGAAGTTTATCAGACTGAATGATATAAAATGTTTTTTGCTTTAAGTTATAGAATGCAGAAAAAACTATAAAAAGAGAAAGAAAATAGAGTAACCAAAGAAAATGCAACTAATTGTTTCCCTCATATGGCCATACTTACTGATCTAATCAGATTATTGGTATGCCTGGTCGGGCACAGTTCAGGTGCAGACATGAAAATGTCACCAAAGAGGGTGAAGTTGAACTTACTCTCTGACATGCTCAACAGAGTTATGTAAATTGGCCAATTGAATCCTTTGCCTTCTTTCTCCAAAAGCTTAACTATCCTTTCTAAAGAGAAGGTCCTATTGCGAAGTTCAGACCACCATTTCCTGTGGTCATACTTATATCTTACTGTGGATAAGATATTGAATCATGCTGGAAGGTGACATATCATGCAGTTCTTTCCTCTTTATTGCTACATGTCTTAGTGACACTAACTCACAGCTAAAAGTATTGTTCTTCAGGAAGTAAAGGGGTACATTTCAGGCACATGGTTGGCAGGTCAGCATTTTATTGACAGGTATTGAGCAGATAAAAGTACACCATCACTTCCCTTCACAGGTGAAGGGCTGATGCAACAGTGAGATTGCTCTGCAATGACATAGTCACATAGGCAACCAGGGACTAGTAAGGAAAACAACCTCTTATTAAGGCAGCACTGCATGAATTGGTGCTTAGCTTTAGCAGCGTGGTAAAAGTGGAGAATGCTCAAAAGTTCTCATTTATGGATATATTTATTTAATACATAAGCTGTTTACCAGACATTTACATTTACAAGCTGAAGTGGGCAAGAACAAACAAGAAAAAATTGCAAATTGAGATGGAACATCTATCATGTCACTGACATATCATTGTAAAAGAATAATCTTTATGGTAATATATTGGTTAAGCCTAATTACCCAATAAATAACAGAAAAGAAGAGAAACAAAGTATCTCATGTTATTGTAAGAATATAAAATCCCTTCTCCTTGTGATAAACTGAATGTACATGTATGCAAGCTAAATTTCCTTGTGTCAAGAGAGAATGAATTATCTACCGGGGGCCACTCTGATGCGAACAGAAGAGTCTTAGGCTTTATTAGTAGACCAAACATTAGGTCAAACTGATTGAAAAATATGAATACTTCTTGGGAAAGCAACACAGGACACTAACACAAATGAATGAAGTAGAAACACTTCCTAAAGCTAGCAAAGTTACCAAATAATGCAATTGTTTCATGAATTAATTTAACTATGTACAATTTAAACTTCGTAGGTTACAAGAAATAAACTAAAAAAAAAATACTACCATCCAACAGAAAAAGATAGACAATGAATGCAATAATTAGACTAGTGTAATCAATTGATGCAAATCTACCACTTGGATACCAACTCAGCTACGCCTTGGGGCAGACTAGAGCAATCAATTGTAGCAAGTTGCTAAAAAGACTAGTGCAATCAAGGTAGCAACTAGCAAGAGGTGGTAACGCTCACCCCAAGCGCTCCTTACAACCCATCCCAGCTTATGTGAAGAAGACTAGTGCAATAAAAAAAATTGATTAAAGCTGGTTGACCGACCCGACCCACGGAAGTTTCCCACCAGCCAAGACTAGTGCAATCAAGTGGAAAAAGGTGAAACGCTCGTCCCCAATGCCCCGCCAACCCATCCCAAGACCAACACGGAAAAGGTAAATCACGATGACGGGGTGGTTTAGTTACACGGGGTGCAGGGATTTATGCCCCGCCAACCCCGAGATTCGACCCCAAAAGGTTTATGGCAAACAACCATCCATTTACCACCTCAGCTATGACGTGGGGGCAAGACTTGCACGTAAGACCACCTCAGCTATGTCGTGGGGGCAAGACTTGCATGTGAGGTGGTTTAGGGAGAGCAAAGATAGCTCTAGCTAAAATTATTGAAATTTAACCTAAAAGTGTGGATATTAGTAACAATATAGTCTCGTATAGAGTAAATTGACAGGATAAGAATTATGTAGCCAACCCCAAATAGTTAGCACTCAATCATGTTTTTTTTACTCTAAAAATAGTTTTTGCCTCTAAACGATCATGTTCGATATTTAACACTAATGAGAAAACATATCAGTAGTTTTGGCGGAGAAATATTGTTTCTGGATTGCAAATTGAATCATGTTCCAAAGGTAAACACAATCACAAATGCAATAGATAAATTAAACATGGAAATCAAACTATGACAGAAACTTACAGGGACGCCACATCTGTTCAAGGCACTTGCAGCCAAAAATGATGCAAATTTAGAAAGGTCTGCTGCAACATTTTCGCCAACAGAGCATCGAAAACTATTTCGGGAGGCAAGTATAACACAGTAGTGACCGATATCTGGATCTGACAAGGCACCATAATTGCACAAAGCAGCTGAGTTTCTGTTAACTTGTTTTGTTTGACCATTAACTAGTATCTTGACTGATTGCGAGTAATTCCCCAATGTCCACTGGGCATGCAAAAATATAGCAGCATTAACCAGCTATGCTAATTCAGCAAATCATATATTCAATTAACTTGGCAGTTTCAGGGAGAACATGAAAGAAAAGAACCGGAAAACTTATAACACATACGTCAAGTAAGCTGGAAAGCCAGTAGTCCCCTTTCTCTAATGCCTTTGGAAGCAAAATGTTTGATATGAGTTGTTTTTCCAATGAACCTCCATAACCTTCTAGAAGTCGACAAATTACCAGAGCAAGTTGATCGTCCCCAAGGTTCTTAGCACAAACAGTAACAGCAGAGGAAGAATCTCCCCCCAGCAGAAAAAATGCTATTGCAAGCTTTAGCTCATGTTTTCCCATTAAAACATAAGCATTCTTCAGAGCAGCAGCTTTGTTCTTCTCGTCCTGATTAGTAAACAATGAGGTCAGTGATATGTGTTCTGAGTTAGGAACTATATTGCTTTTTGCACCACTTTCCAAGTATGCAAAATGTAGCAGACCAACAGGATGAAATGGCATACCTGGAAATTACGTGACAGAAATCCAAACAATACTTTATCTTTCTCATCTTTGCTAATTTTAAAAAGACTGATTAAAACTTGAAGCCTGTTGAGAGCTAAATACCATAGTGCACAGTCCTTGGGGTTCTTGTTCCTTAGATACTCGGATCTAGCCAACTTCTCCATCTAAATAGTCAAAAAAAAAATAAAAAAAATCATATGTTTCAGGAAAATCCTGGAGCATGATTAAGAAAGAAATGATATTACTAAAAAGGAAGCATCGGAAAAAAGAAATCACAACACCTAGCTAATTAACGTAGATGTGCTAGGATGAATTAGATAAAGCAATGAAATGAATATACAAGGAACTTCAGTTAAGGATGCAAGTGAAAACTGCATTAGCTAAGTAGAAGAATGCTGAATCTCCTTGCTTGAGAAAATATATAAAAATTTGATGAGAAAATGTCTGGTTCAAATTCCAAAAGTGAATGTAGGTAATTTTATATTCATTAAAAAATTATCACTTAGAACAGATTTCTGAGGTTTAAAGAATCAAGACTACTAAATAAACACCAACTTTTCTCAATATCATGCATCATGATGGCATCTGATATTACAAAACCAACAAATCTAGAGCTGCAGAATTCTTGTAAATAAATCTTTATGAGAGATTGTGAATTTTGTTACCCGTGTTCTCAACTGCGACACATTTGTATACCATAGACCTACACCCAAATTTCTCATATCTACCCAAGATGGGTCTGAAGATAAAACAGAGTTAAGCAGATCATCTTGACAATCAGATTGGAAGGCCCAAGCAGCTAACCTAGAGTTGACAGGAAGATCTTCAGCTACAACTCCCCCAGACCTTCTCATTGAATATAGATATTGAAATCGAACAGCAACCCAGAACCTATTGAAAAGCCAAGGAACTTATAAATGTGACAGGAAACAATCACAAGATAGAGGCTTTCAACATTTATATATACTCCCCAGTGAATGATCAAATTCAGAATCTTAAGAAAACACTTTTTTTTTTACCTTCGCCCAGCTTCATCAAGACTGCCATAGGCTGCAGTGGCTTTTGTATTGCTAATTTCATTCAAAAGTTCTAGAATCACAAGAATTTGGGTTTTCATCAAATTTGTTAAACTAGAAACTTGACTAGATTTCTCAAGGGTGTCAATTAGTTCTGTGATCTCAGATTTGTTAGAGTTGTCTTGAATTCTCTCAAAATTGTTGGTCTCTAAGTGAGTGTTCAGAAACTGGAGTTCATTCCCTCCAAGATGAAAATTAGGTCCACTTGAAGTAATATTCTGACCCCAAAATAATTTTTCAGAGGATGAATTTTCTGAATTGTTATCCTCAATATATCTAGCCAAATGGACTTCCAGCATCTTGCAAGAAAGTAGGCTTTGTTTATTGCTTTCAGGAATTGTAGTGGAAGATTTATTACTGCAAATACATTCAACAAAGTTCTTCAAGATAACTAGTGCATATTTCCAGTTACCTGCAATTAATCAATGATCATGATTTTCACAAAAGTAGCATAAACATTAATACAATTCAACTTGCCATGGATAAATATGCTTGAGTAGTAAGAAATAACATGAAAAATAGGCACCAAGTGAAACCTTGAAATTGATGGAGCTAGCATGACTAGTATCCAAGAATAAATCAAAATGCAACAGAAATAGATTATCTAAACTTTCAATGTGCACTGAAGTAGGTGACTGCTTCCTACTACTAAGAAGGATAATAAATAGATTATCTAAATTTTCACCATAAAACTATCATAAGGACCTAAGTATTCTAGAAATCAAATTTCATCTAAAAGATTATGTTGCTAAAATTTTTCTTTTCTGATAGACAAAGCCACACTAATTGGATGACTAAAATTTTCATAAAAAGTAGAACATGGATGGTTGTGCTAGGCAATGAAGTAATTTCTGTAGTTTTATTACCACCACAATATCTATCAAATAATTTCCTACAGAGAGAATAAGATGGTATCTTGTCACTCATGATTTTCAACCTTGTATCAGATCATTATAAACATGACTCTAGGAATACCTGAATAAATGTATTGAATCAAAGCTTCAGGATCATAAAGTGCTAGAGATCCACCCAATTTCTGGGATACATCTAGAATATAAAATAATTTATTCTCAGTATTGGGAACATTATCCTGCTGAGAAATCTTCTTCGAGTACCCATATTCCAATTGCTCATCTGTATCAAACATGTTTTTACCAGTATTAGTTGCACAAAGCAAGCTTTCCTCTATCCTGCCAACACAAGCAACAAAATTCTCAACATTATATGTGCTATTTGTTCTCAGTAGACACTGACTGCAAATAGAAAAATGATTCTCGTGAACAATCACAGCGGTCAACTTAGGCCCCCAAAGAAAGTCCCTTACAATTGTTGAAGAACCTGAGACTGCAATGCAATACCATGTGTGAATCTCCTTTGACATATCTGAATAAGCAAAGGAGTGAGTTGATGATCTTCTTTGTGAATATACACGAAATTCATTTGGTAGACAGATTCCAAGCAGCATCTGGCCATTTCCTAATGCTAACCATCTTACAGCAATAAGAATCCCGTTTAAAGTTATTGCATCTTCTAATACAAATGATCCACCATATGTTAGCTTTACGAATTCCCAGATATGAAGACTGGTAGTACTGTTGCGCCCATCAATGCTGGCGGTAGCAACTTTACTGTTGCAACTAGATAAAGAAAGAAAATTGACTGGGCCTTCGTGGGCAGTAAAAGTACCAGCTAGCTCCCAAGGGACATTTTCTGAATCAGAATGATTTTGTTGCATATGGCAGATCCTCCATAATTTTACAGTGCCACCAGAGTATCCTGTGGCCATATGGTAGCCACAATAACTAGGAGAATCATTAGAATATACTTGTTCAAAGGGTAATGGACAACTAGTTGGCGATGCTACAGCAACAGTTGTAACTCCATCCCAACAATGAGGAGAGGGTAACTCAAATGAATGTTTGTAAAAGGTAGCATAGCAAAATTTACCAGAAGAACTCATGCACTGACCTTTTGAAATAGCCAAATCATTGTCATTGGATGAGCCCCCGTCATTGATAGACATGTGAAGGTCAATTGTCCATGATAATGGATTATAATTTTCCCTCCATACACAGACCAGTAGAAAACTACTAGAATTAGATGAATGCCGTGAGTTGGGAATCAAGGGTATTGCAAATATCTGATCTGGTGGGTTTCCTCTGTCATTATAACCATCGAAGGGGACGGTAAGAACTTTATGAGCTGATATGCTTTCTTCTTTACAAGAAACTTCAATCATGAAACAATCAACCCCATCTTCATGTCCCACAAGAAGAAACCGATTCTCATTCAAAACAGCAGGTCCCCAAACCAAGCATGAATATTCATGATCTGGTGATAAGTCTTTTAAAGTAATATGATCCAAAAGTTTCCACATTGGATGAATATGTGTATGAAAAGGCAAGATGCTCTCTGAAAGAGTAGACAAGGACCAAAAAAGAAGTAAAGCATCGGAATCCAATGAAACAGCAAGTGATATATCAAAACTACATGGATGCACAGCAACTTGTATGATGCATCCAGTATGCCCAATCTCACTTAGAGCTGTATGAGCTATGTATGAAAGACTCCTCTCCTTATTTATCTGTCTCAAAGAAGTATCCTCCATTTTTTCTGATGGGCTATACAATTCTGACCAGCTGAATGAGTTATCAGGCAATAATTGAAGCAAAGAGCAAGCTATAGGTGGTCCACAAAGCCAACTTCTTGAGGCAACAACTTTTACAAGGATAGCTTGGCTTTTTGTATTTGGAGAACCAAAATAGGGATACTTGGAGTCTTTGAAATCCATCAGATTTCCTTTCTTCCACATTGTCACCCGTGGAAACCGTGGAGGTGACACATCATCGAGGCAGTGAATAGCCCAAAAAGTAACAGAAAAGTCAGGTCCTATACCAATTAACCAATCACATTTACCAATTTGTTGGTGTTCAGTGTATGTTGGTAACAAAGAATAATCACCACTCTCACCCTTGAAGATCACACAGCTAGAATCTATTGCCCATTTTACAAATATGTTTGTGCCAAGTGTTCCCTTCAGAGACTGGTTCATTTCAATCACTGCAACCACATGGAACAACCGCTTCATGGATTTTTGATCATGAATGTCTTTATTGGATTTTCTAGGTCTACCATTGTCAATCTCACTCCATAGTCTCACGGTTCCATCTAAGCAGCATGTCAGCAAAATGTTGTATGCATTGGAAGCATCTGCTTGTGATTGCACACCAATGTATGGTCTCCACTGAATCATTACAATAGGTTGAGGATGATAGAGTTGAACTGTTGTAGTTCCAGACTTACCATCACGAAAATATACAGTAACATGCTTTGTTGACTGTGACAGGGTATAGTTTGATTCCTTGGCTGTAACTTCATCATGATGCACCAATGCTTGAGCAGCTGTAGCCACAAGGCCATCTGAAAACCAGGATGCAGAAACATGAGTTTGAGGTACTTCTGTTCTCACCTTCCAAGTCATTTCCCATAGATTGCTCTTCCTTATCCACAAAACTACTTCAGTGCCAGCAGCAACTAGTCCATCTCCAGACCCCGTCCACCCAATAATCTCTATTGGAAAAGTCTCCACGATGACCACAGTCTGCCTCCAAGAAAAAGAGCCTGAAAGTTTCTCAATTTTGGTTTTCAACCATCAATTTTTTTTTTCAAATAGCATAAACCATTGTTCAAAACATAAATAAATAAACAGATGGCAATTCACTGATAAGATAAAAACAACACATGAGACTCATTTCTTGAAGTACAATGAAGAAATTATTTAGTTCATCTTATTTGGGATATTGGGGGATTGAAGTAAATTAATATTGTATTTTTTTACAGTGAGTGTTCTTCCATAGTTAGGTTGACATCTGGCAGGGAAGGTGACGTAAACTTTGCGGGTAATACCATTACCATGCTAACTAAATTGTTAAAGTATAACAAGGTGTCACATGCAAAGATAGAGGAATATGAGCGCATGCACTTTTGATCGCCAAAAAATGAGCAATAAGGTTTCAGATTGACACATAGATGCCAATCAACAAGACAACCATTCCTGTGACTAGGTTCCAGAGTATAAGAGTCACAAGATATCTCCTAATTGTTATATAAAATAGCATGTTGGCATTGAGAAGTATAACTATACAGTCGATAGTTGATTATCTAAGAAAGAAGTGATAAATCAAACTTTAAGATACAATTGAATTAATCAACTGATTGTGAAACTAATATCAGACTAATACAAAAGAACAAAACGAGCTCCAAGCCGAAATGAGAAGTTTTCGAAAGAAACCACTAGTTATCCAGGGCATTCAAGTAGAAAGTAGGCAAACACTATACATTGAGAAAGTTGGGATACAAAATTTTCTCCAGTGTCAAAGAAAATTCCACCGGGACAATGCTCTCCTGGTTCCTTAGTCCTTTTTTGTCGCTTCGGTTATACTGATCTAAATCGTGTTAGCCAGTCATCTAACCTGGTGCGCTAGAAGTTACTGGCGAGTACATGAAGATATTATTCCCCAACGCCACCGCAATCTCTCCCTCCGACGGCTGGACCGGGCACCAAGAGACGGCTGTCAACTCGGCGGGCTTATTCCCAGTTGGCTGTTCAATGACCTGCCGGAAGAAAGGGCCGGGCTGAGGTTCGTTGCCGGAAAATGGAGAAGGGAAGTGGGAGATAACGAGAAGCGAGGACGCTCCGTAGGCGATCCACGATGCGCCACCGAACTCCGGCAGCCAATCGATGGAGGACTCGCGGCGGTTTGGAGCAGGAGGGATGACTTGGGATTGTACGAGCTCGAGAGGCAGGAGATCCATGATGTCCTCCGATCCGGCGAGGCCGGCACCGCGGCTCGTCGTGCTACTGCTGCCCCCCTCCGGCATCTTGTTCAAGACGCGGCCGCTGAAATGGCCCACGAGTGTTTTGGGCCGATCGTCTCCATTAATGGTTGAAATATTTACACGAAGGCCCCTAAAAGTATAATTAATGACGGGGGAGGTGTTCAGAGGTTTTTTTCCACGAGGCGTGCAGTAGCTTTTCAATATTTAAAAACTGAGTCTTAATTTTGATAAATAAATTAATTTTTTTTAATAGATGGTTTATCAAACTAACATACTACCGGCTGAGTATTTTCTAATTTACTTATCAGTAGGAAATTTTTGAAAACATGATTGATCATTCCAAAATTAATGGACGGGGAGGCGTTGAGAGCTCATCAAAATAGACTTTTGTATCGTATTTCACAAAGCAATTGGGTAGCAAAATAATGAAAATGTGTTCTTATTTCTACAAATATTTCATCACTATCACTGGACCATTCTAAATGATTTCTCACTATAAAAAAAAAATTAGGGAGAATCACAAGAATTGACTGATCTGGCTGAGATACAGTATTGGATCAGCACGACTGTCTTATGGGGGTCAATAAAGTTAATGGATTAGCTTCTAGTCAATTCGGGAGTAGACTCGAGTTCGCCTCATTTTGCACTCTCTAAAGCACTCCAACTTTGCCGAGTCATGTATGTGCTACCAAGCATATAACTTCAGGTCTTACAGCCCTACTTGATCGGCACTTGATCTTACAGACTCGATTGTGCAAGATAAGAAATCCATCAACTCTTTACCAGACATCCCTATCGAGCTAAACTAACTTGGTTAACTTGAAACTAATCCGTTATCGAATCGATAGATAGTTTCCATGTGGCTCCCGAGCCTTTCACCCATATCAATCATTATTTTCAGTTAATTTTCAACAATGCAACACTCCAACTGTTTTTTATAAATGATTATGGGATCGATAGTGTAAGAGAATCAGTCATATGACCTTTTGTCAAAATGAGCATTTCTTGAGTAAGACGTATTAATTATAAACAAGAAGAAAACAGAGGACAAGGAGCTACTGAAAATCGGTATAGACTTTGAATATTATTAAGTAATAGGTAAATATTGTTGGTGCAGTTTGCGTTAATAGTCAAACTTAGGTTTTGATGAATGATAAATAGATTAAAGTTAGGGTTGTTATAATCTAATGGAGTTGTGGAGCTTGCAGGTTTTCGATCCGGGACGTTCGACTCCCGGTGTCTTGATCCGGGATGTCTGATTCCCGGTGTG
>JBAMIE010066895.1:0-17624 GCA_037177295.1 Kaempferia parviflora
CATACGCCTGCCCGACGTAGTAAACACCATTCCATTGTCTGCCACTTTCAGCTCTCGACTGCAAAAAAAAAAAAAAAAAAAAAAAAAAAAGAGTAAAAGACGGTAATTAACAATAAGCATCATATACATAGGCGGCTATTAATCCTCAATCTAGATGTATTATCGGTGCTAAGCACCATGAGTTTCAGAAGCTTCATATGTATTGGACCTTGGAGGGCGGAGTGGATGGACTTGGTGTATTTTGTGTGCATCGGAAACTAGTGCAGGCAGAGAAGAATCTAACAAATGTAGTAGTTAAACTATCAGGCTACAGAGGATGTTCTGTATAAAGATCAGATAACAGAATACAACGGAATGGATCTAGCAACTTGCATCTCCTCAGATACATGGGTTCTGTAGTTCGACGAGAGGAACTATTATTTAAAAATTCAAACAACTCCTATCTCTCCTATTTACTCTTTCCCACTCTTCTTCTGTTACTGTTCTATTCTACATCCCTGATACACAACTTCAGAAAATGAACTCCTTTACAGGAGAAAAAAAAATGTAATGATTATGTTTAGTAAAACAAGGACTAGAAGTCATGACTTATACCTGTTTTTTGGCAGGATGACGACCCCAAGAAAGCCGAACCTTCTGCTTGCCAATGACAGTGCCATTCAAGTGTTGCAGAGCTTCTTCAGCATTACTTCTGCAATGCATTAAATAATTATATATATATATATATATATATATACAACACACATTATGAATAAAAAAGTATTAGTAGAATGCAGGAGATGAAAGTTATTGTGCGTCGCCGCATTTATATGGTCTAGAAACAAAACTTAGTAGTACCTATGAACAAACAGCACGAAACCACATTGCTTTCCAACGGGAATTTTGACTGAGGTGATTTCACCGTACTGAGAAAAGGCTTCCTTCAGATCATCTTCACTGACATCAGGATCAAGTCCACCTACAAATACCTACAGCAGCAATTTTGTTGTTAAAAGACAACAAAAGCACCACTAATGTGATACTTCTGTGGCAAATTTGGACACATTACTGTTGTATTAGTTGAATCTACATCTGATTGGGAGAGAGCTACAGATGCACCACTTGTTCCAAAACCACCTACATCATTATTTAGAAAATTAAACATTTAAGGAAAAAGAAGGATGCACAGTTAAATGAAAGAAGAAATAGAAGAATGATTTCTTGGATGTTTATAATTCAAATCTTTCACATAGCACCAATCAAATGTGCTGAATACAAAACAATGGTAAGGTGAGGCATTTGAATCAACGTATGTCTAAGATTGCAAGCCATATGCTGGCATAGCTAATAGAAAAATGGCAAAAATATTAGTTAAAAAAATTAGAAAATATCACTGGTTGTTTTTAAAATTTTGAACTGGCATCTTGTATCAGACTAAATGTATGCTCATTGAGGAATAAGAAAACTAAATAATCCTTTTGAATTTAGTTGAGTCCGTATTAGAGTCCAAGCAGTTTTTTATCACTTAAAATTTCAACAAGTGGCGGTCATAAAATGTGGTGCGTTAGCCCTATGGCATAAACCTACTCTAAACTAGGAACTGAGTTCTTAATCTGCATGATGTAAGCAATTCAAGTTCAAGCTAGCAAACAAAAGTCTGCTGGTTAGGGTTTTTGATCCTGTGCTTTGAACTGCAAGAATAGTTTCTTATAGTTCTCATGGGTGCAAAGACTCATATCTGTCCTCATGGGGTATCTGTCCTTAACAGAACCAAATACTATCAAGTACTCAGTCTTGTATCTGTCCTTGCGGAACCAAATATATTTGAACTCAGCAAGGGTCCTTGAAACAGACTGCACTACAAGGTCTTCTTTAATTCTATGCATATTGTTCCTTAAGATTTATTTAGCTTATGTGAAATTGGCTCAGAGTCCACAAAGCACTTCCTCTTGCAACGTGATTTGGCTAAATAGGAGTGGCTGATAATTATCCCTGCATTGCACTGCCAACAACCTCGTCACTGCTATATGGCAGGTGCATACCTCACGGATTGACTAAAAGGACCTAATCTTTGGAGTAGGTTTTATACAAAATACTATGAGCCAGTTATGCAATCTTCTACAGCGTGATCAATTATCAATTACTTAAAATGCATGAATGCTTAATTATTTTATTTTGCTATTTTTTTTTTCACTTGATATCCTATAATGTTTTCATTGTGATCCTATAATGTGTATATACACAACCAGCTTTTTAAAAAACATAAGTAAAGAAAATGAAAAAAAATAATAATAATAACAACAAGGTTGTAACTAAGCTTTTGCACTCGACAACTTCTAAACTCGAAATGCTGTTCCAGAAAGTGTAGCAAAGAGAGACTACCCACTAGCCATGTATTAGACAGAAAATTCAAGAAGAGTATATAATACTATGGTTATAATTTTCAGAACTAATTTGTAGAACTTGTCATCCAAACAATTCATAAAAGAAACACAATAACTCAAACATCTCAAGCCTCAAGGAATTAGGGTGTCACTTAACTAATTTGTTTGATGACTTGTAATCAATATCGAATGACAGTTGAATTTAAATGGATATCATTATATAGCACCAGCTAAGAGTGGCTAAATATGTGCAACGATTGCAGAAATTGAACAATATACTGTTGAATTTGCAAATGTTGAGGAAAAAGATGAATACATACCAGAGAACTTTCTAGGTGTAGCAACACCAATGCGCATAGGCCTGGTAGAACAGTAAACACCATTCATCTCTGCAATGGCAAGTTTTCTGTCATTCTCATCTCCAAACCTTACAAAACCATAACCTTTTGAACGGCCAGTGTTTGCATCCACAACTACTTTTGCACCCTTTACTGAGGAATATTTATTAGCAAATATTTCTTGCAAAATTGCATCAGTGACGTCACAAGCTAAATCGCCTACAAAAATAGAATGACCAGAAGCCAGATCTGAATGTTTGTCACCCGTACTAAATGAGGCCCAATTTAACCTAAAAGGCTGATCTGTATTCGGCATTAGACGACTACTGCTTCCCTGAAGTAATTTTTCAGCTGTCACGCGTGAATGAAACTCAACAAAGCCATAACCTTCTGATTGTCCTGTCTGTTTATTACGAATAACCTTTATTGAAACAACCTGTACATAAGTGTCCTATCAGTATGCAAGCACTAGGCTACACGATTATAATTGAGTCTCATATATGTCTAACAACTGAAGACCAGAAAAAAAAAAACAAGTGTCTGCAAATGTCAACCTTTTCATCTGATGCAATAATCCATGATAAGAAAAACTAATTATTTAACACAGTCTTAGTTTATCTCATAAAAAACACAGTGGCAGATGTAATAAATATCCTTCAGTTCCTTTCTTCATTCGCTCCATTCATTCAAGTGAAAGTTAACAAGTGGTGTATGTCCTAACTAAACGAAAGTGTGGACATTTTGAGTTTTGACCAAAGAAGCACTCAAAATGAGAACACTCAACTATATGCTAGATGTACAGCCTTTTGGCATCCGTGATTAGCTTCTTTTAGAGAAGTCAGAAGCCACTAGTTCTATTTCGTTGATTCTCTAAATAAAATTTTGATCCACAGGATCAGCTATTTCGCTGACCAAAAAAGGCGGTGGATGCCCCCAGTTTTAGCTCTTTTTGTCTATATTGGCCCATTACAAGGGCAAGTTGCAAAAAGAAATCTAAAAACCAATTGTACGTTCTTGACATTCAAAACCAATTACTGAGAAATAGATAAGATTAAATCAGAAATCCTAGTTTGATATCCATGTAATAATTTTGGTGAGGGGAAATTTTTTTGATGGGACTACTATTTTCTATTTTGATGAGAAGAAGAGTGTATTTGGAGTAAACACTATTAATATCCAACTCTAAATGCTGGTCGGGTAACATACCATGTTAGTGTATGAAATGCTAGCTGGACCAAAAAAGTCTCATTTTTTTTTCTCACAATCATATACTTAATGTAGGGAAAGAAGTAGTATTTAATTAGAAGGACGGAGTGCTACATTCTTCCCAAGTCAATTTTCTCTTAAACGATAAGAACAATCAAGACAAATCATCAAGTTAAATAGGCACAAAACAAATTAAAATTCACTTAAAGATTTTACCAAATTCAAGCCAAGATTTCACACTTCCTATCAATATCACAATATCACTCGCTAGACAATCAAATAGCTGAATCCAAGTTACTAATGGGATCAAAATGACTACCCTCTGAAATAGAAGATCCTATGAAACAAATAAAAGAATTCAGCCAGATCTAATTTCACTCCGCAATCAAAGAGGAGAGAGATTTTCATCAAAGAATAAAGAATAGCATCTCATGGAGCTAAAAAAATGAAAACCCAGACCTCGCCGGTATGCACGAAACAGCTATGGAGGTAATTTTCATCCATCCAAAACTGGAGGTCCCCCACCCAGATGGTCCTCTTCTCATCCTCTGCCACCTGCTCCCCGCCCTGCTGCTGGCGGATCGATTTCGACGTGGGCGGCGGAGGAGGAGGCGTGGGGGGCTGATGGTAGGGCACGAACGGGTGCCCGTAGGACGGCTTGATCGACGGCATCATCGGGGGCTGCATCACCACGGCGGCCGCCGGGTACCTGATCGCCGACCAGGGATGGGGAGTCAGAGGCGGAGTACGCTGCGGATCTACTCCGGCGGCCAGTTGCATCTCTGCGGAAGGTGGTCAGATGAAGATGGCGAGCGAGACGAGGTAAGCCACAAGAGGGGAGGGAGAGGCAGGAGGAGAGGAGAGGAGAGAGAGAGAGATCTGGAGGTGGGGGCGGAGAAGGGTTTAAATATGAAGCGGCTTCGGAGAGACGTTTGATATAGACCGTCGGATTGAAAGGAAGAGTAAGCGATCACCGATGATCTGCTCCCCAATGTTACGATGCCGCGGTTTTGACCAGATCCGCGTTTCTCGGTGGACTGCTACAAAATCGGGCCCGATTTATTGCCTAACGACATTCGTGCCGGTATCATCCGTGAAATAATATAGGAGTGAGGGACCGGCTTTGAAATTAAATTAAAAAGCAATATAATATGAGGGAAAAATATTTTCAATATTCCCAATAATAAAAGATATAAGGAATATAATGAAAGTCAAATTAAAAATTGACATGAAATAATTAACATTTCCAATAACAGCTGTATAATATTTTTAAAATCACCCACACGTTAAGGGCCATTAATTATTAAAAAAAAACATTAATGATATCAGAAAGTTCTAAATATCGTAGAAGAATACAGCTAGAAAGATATAACAATGTAATTTTTAAAAGTTGCTAAGGACTCTTTTGGCATATTGATCACTTTCTAACAAAGATTATTAAGGACTCTTGAGACCTCTAAACACTCTTAATAAAAAATTACTGACAATCTTAAAGAGGTCTTATGGATGCAAATAATTAATTTTAGTGTTTCAATCTCAATCAAAACTATTTTTACATTCAGTAGATGCTGTTGTTTTTATAATTTAATTAAAATATTAATCTAATAGTAGATCATAATCAAACCCCTTTAACTTCTGTTTAGGCACCCTCGTGGCACCGGAACACCTCCATCATCGGCGAACCGGCGGTGGCGCCGCCTTGCACGAGCTCAGTGCCACCGTCACCCTTCCCCTGCTGTCCTGATCCGCCCCGCCGCAGCGCCGGCGTCGGGACCTCCGGGCGCGACGGCCCGTCGTTCAGTCGTTCTCTTCTCCTCGTTGATCCACTCGGGTTACAGGTGCTTCCACTCCGAGTGTTCCGACACGGGCTCGAACTCCACCTCCACGGCGGCGCCGCCGTGCTTCCGCCGGGGAGCGCACAGTTTCAACGTCATAGCGGGAAGCAGGACGCCTTAATTAGTTGGTTAACTACTTAGTTACCTTGCGTTATGTCTGGTTTACGGCTGTTAAAAAAATTAAAATTAAAAATTAAAAACATATTGTTAATTTAAATTATTTTATAATAATAATAATAATAATAATAATAATAATAATAATAATAATAATAATAATAATAATAATGTAAGTAGGAAGATTAAACGCTGTTAAATTACGTTGATAAAAAAAGAGCATTTTTTTATGCGTTCTTCCAAAACCATCCCTTTAAACAAAGCCGCCGCCTCTGTCTCTCTCGATCGCGGTCTGAATTGATCTCCGCTTCGCCGCGGCCGCGCCACCGCTCTTCCACCGTTCCACCGGCAGGCCATAGCTGCTCCAAGAGAGGTAAGTTACCCCTCTCTCTTATTATCACCTCTGCGGGGGAAACCCTAATTCTTGTCTCTATAGGTGCGTTGAGAGGGGACCGAGAGTTAGGGTTTGGTTGATCGCGGTGGCGGCAGCGGGAGACAGAGTCTCCCTTTGGCATGGCCCATCAGAGCAAATTCGTTTCTGTTAATCTCAATAAATCCTATGGCCAAGCCACCTCTTCTTCCACATCTGTTCATGGCCGCCCTCGCCCTGGCTCCGCCGGAGGTGGTGGGAGTGGAGGTATGGTCGTCCTCTCTAGAGTTCGGAGCTCGGTTTCATCCTCCGCGAAGGCCGCCCAGAAGCTTGCCGTTCCACCCCCCTTGAATCTGCCCTCTCTAAGAAGGGAACATGAGCGCCTCGATCCTGCTTCTTCGGGTTCCGCCGCTAGCCATGGAAGCCCAAGGCTCGGATCACGCACTGGCTCTTCGGTTTTAGGCTGGAGCAAGCCATCGATTCCACCAACATCGCCTTCTGTGCCAGAGAAGGACAGCAGCATCAGAGGCCAGGCTCAGTTGGGGAGATCATCCATCACAAGCGATGGGCATGCAGGTAACCCTTACATGCCACCCGGTGCTCGTTCAGGTGGCCAGCCGCAGAATGTTGCATCTGCACAAGGGTTTTTGGAGAAAGCTGTGATCTTGAAGGGTGAAGACTTCCCTTCTCTAAGAGCCACGTTCAACTCAGTTCCAAAGCAGAGAGAGGCATTGAAGCAGAAGCAGAAGCAAAGGCAGGGAATGGAGGAGCAGTCCAACCAGCGAGAGGTATCTGATCTACATACACCTCTTCAGATGAGGCCTCAGATCAGATCGTCTCGCCTTATTACAGATAACGTGGCAGATGGCGATGGGGTGTCAATCCAGCTAATTGGTTCTCCAGACAACTTGCAAAAACAGGGCAGGCACTTGCCTGCTCTATTGCCACAGGTTCGACTCCATCACACGTCAGATTGGACGGATGATGAGCGTGATACGGGCCTCAGCATTCCTGAACGGGAGAGGGATCGTGGGTTTTCAAGATCTCAATCTGTTCAGATTCACGATGTGTACGATGATCGAATACTACAGGATACTGGAGCTGGCAGTCCTTGGTCCAGAGATTTCTTTAAAGGCGGTTCTTTGGGGAGGGATTTACACGATGCAACTAATGAAAAACATGAATTTGGCTCTTCAAGGTTTTCAATGAATCCAAGGGACAGACCAAATGCCAATGCATCAGGAGTAAACAGAGATCGACATAATGTTAGACCCTCAAGTGGAAACAGGGAAATGAATGCAGATGGTATCAATGCTCATTCATTTTATGGAGAAAATTTTGGTGATCGTTTTAGTAAGAGGAGCCAGGATTATAGGCATGGAAGAACAGAATTGGGTTCCCTTGAGAGCTCAAGAATTGATAATAAAACTGCAGCAGAATCCTTCAGCGGTAAGAGTGCTGAAAAGAATGTCAATAACCACCAGAATGGTTATCCCAGTAGTTGGTCAAAAGGAAGTTCTTTTCAGAATAACGCACTTTTGAAGGGCCAAGTTCTTACCAATAATAAAACCACTTCCTTGAGTGATCCAATACTGTACTATGGTAGAGAAAAATGGTCTTCATCAAGTGGTGGAAAGCCATTCCTTGAAGATTCTGAATTTGACAGCAAGGATCCTTTTTCAGGGAGTATGAAAGCCATGAATGCTAAAGTGTTCAAGAAGGTTCCAGAAAAACAAGTTGATTTGCATGACCCAGTTAGAGCGTCATATGAAGCAGAACTCGAGAGAACACTTATGTTGCAAGAGAAGGAACTTCAACGCATTCTGGAAGAGCAATCTAGAGTTTTGGAGCTGGCACAGAAGGAAGAGGAAGAGAAGGAGAGGTTGGCCAGAGAAAATGAGGAAAGAAGAAGGTTGCTTGAAGAAGAGGCAAGAGAGCTTGCTTTACGGGAAGAGCAGGAGAAATTGGAGGCTGCTAGGCGAGTCGAAGAGCAAAGGATAGCAAGAGAAGAGGAAAAGAGGAGATATCAAATGGAGGAAGAAAGAAGGAAAGAGTCTGCACGAAAGAAACTTTTGGAGTTGGAAGCCAGAATGGCAAGACGACAGGCTGAAGGGAAAGATAATAGAGTTCCTTCATTTTCTAATGAACAAATACCTGAATTTGTCAAGGAAAAAGACATTCCTTTAGTCACAGAAGATGGAGGTTGGGAGGATGGTGAGAGGATGGTAGAACGAATCACTGGGTCTGGAATATCTGATTCTTCATCTGTGGATAGATTTCTGGAACTGGGTTCTAGGTCTCAATTTCCCAGGGATAGTTTTCCTTCATTTGATGATAGAGGAAAGTATCCCTATGGTGATGCAATTATTCCTTCCCTAAATGAAGATAATGCTTACCATAACTCAAGGCAGGGTGTTTTTGGTTACAAGAGAGGCTTCCCTAAAAAAGAGTTCCATGGTGGTACTGAAAAAATGCCTAGTAGACTATCCTCTAAAGAAGCGATGATGGAACCTTCTCAAATGCCAGAAGAATTCCGTGAACATAGGAAACAGAGATGGAATCCTAACAAAGGGCATGATTATCTCAAGAGGAATAATGATGTTGATGAGAGTAACGATGGTGTTAACTTTGGAGATGTTAGAATGATGCAAGGAAATTCACATGGAAGTTCCCATGCCCAATATTGTGGATTATCATCTGATTATTCAGTTGATGAGTTTTCCTCCTTCACAAGGTCCAGCCAATTACCAAGGCAACCTCATGTGCCACCACCCCCTTATGTAGCTCCTTTGCACAGGAATTCCTTTAGAGGCACTACAGAAAGAGCTAGTTCATCAGGTTTCACAGACAAGGATAGTCATTATAGTCATGCAAGTATATATGAGCATCGGATCATGCCAACAGGTAATGACAGTCTGCTTCAGGAAAACCTTCAACAAACACAAAAAACTGCTTCTTTTGAGGGAGATGCTATCAATTTAGAGCAAGAATCAGAGAAAATGAGCCCAAGATGTGGTTCACAGCTCTCCCTGTCTGTTTCAAGCCCACCTACTTCGCCTGCACTTCTTTTGCACCATGAGATGGATGTTTCTAGGGATTCTCCTCCACTGCCAGCTTCTGCTGATGGCGACCGTACAATTATATCTGACAGTGAGCATATTGTATTCCCATTGGAAGGCGGTAGTATGGATAGAATGTTGACTTCAAGTTCTATTTCTCCTGAAGTTGATGATGAATGGCCTATTGAGACCAATGAAGAGATACTGGAAAATGAGTGCGATGAATTCCGGGACATAGCTGAAGCACATGAAGCTGACAACAGTAATCTTCATCAAGTCCATGATATGGAAGATTTACAATCCGATGTGCAGACAACTGGCAATATGGAGCAAGTAATTCTTGGATTTAATGAAGGTGTTGAAATTAAACTTCCAAATATCGATACCTTTGAGATATCCTCTAGCAACAGTGAAAAGGAATTTAAAATACATGGAGTTCCTGTAGGTTGCTTGGAAGAATTGATTACTAATGGTGAAATGACTGCAAGAAAAGGTACTGCCGATAGTTCTCTGACCAATATAAGTGAAATGGAACAGGCTCTGCACAGTTTTTCCCTTGATCCAGCAGGAGAATCTGACTATTCTGCAAACAGTATTGGGGCATCTCAAAGCTCAAGATTGCCAGATCAGCCTATGATTCTTGCCACAAGCTTGTCAGTGCCTTCTTCAACCACAGATGCACCCAGTTTATCCTTTCCTTCTATTGTTAGTCAGGTTGAAGCTCCTGTCAGTCTTCAGTTTGGTCTGTTTTCTGGTCCTTCTTTGATTCCTTCTCCTATACAAGCCATTCAGATTGGTTCAATTCAAATGCCAATTCATGGTTATACGCATACAAGTCCATCTCTACCACAGGTTAATTCTTTCCATTCTCCTTTGTTCCAGTTTGGCCAGCTTAGGTATGCCCCAAGTCGCTCTCCGAGTACATTGCCACCAGCCCCTCATGGCGCATCTATCATTCAGCCAACTGCTCCAGCTCCTTATTCATTTAATCAAAATCCTGCTGGTGGTTTGTCTAACCAAGAAACTCAAAACATTTCTCAGATGACAAAACGAGATGGAAAATTTTCTAGTTCTTCTGATAATCAAATTTATCATGAGCAAAAAATAGCTGAACCTTCTCCAGGAAATTTTCCTGCTGGGCAGCCTAAACCATTGTTAGAGGCAGGAAAGTATGCTTCTATAGCTTCTCAGAATCGGACAAATGCATGTTTTATGGGTGACAATAAAGGTTCAAATGATTCAGTTTCTCATGCTGACAGTCATGTTTATGATGATACCACTGAGAAGAGAAACTATCAAGGATATGGTAGGCGAAAAGAGCCTCAACCTCAACAGCATGGTGAATTTCATTCTTCAAGGTACATTTCTGGACGAAAAGCTCCTCCAGGTACTTTAGTTGAGGGTCGAAGGAAGAGATATGCTCACAGTGTTAGAACTCCTGCCCCAACATTATTTCCTGAGATGGATGAACTACAGGGAGATTTAAGCAGCTTTCTTCGTAGATCAAAGAGAAATACCCGAAGAACTGAATTCAGAGTCAGAGATAATATTCAGAGAAAGAAAGCACAAAGCATAGAGTCATTAAATAATGTGGGGTTAGATGTGAATTCAGTGGCTACTGGAATTACTATAAGGAACTTCAGTAAGAAAGATGAGGCTTTGACTATGTCAACCAAGATTACCAATCAACCAAATGGCTTCAGTTCAAGTGCTTCTACTTCTCAAGCTGTGAGTTCTGATAGGAAGGCTGACAAAGTTTCGAGCAATGAATTTATTTCAAAGAACTCCAACATTGGCAAGTCTCATGCCGGTAAAGGCAATGCAAATGCAAACGAAACTATCGAGGATGACGGTGATGCTCCTTTATTGAGCGGAGTTGTTCGAGTTTTTAAGCAAACAGGAATTGAAATTCCTACTAATGAGGATGATTTTATTGAGGTAAGGTCCAAAAGGCAAATGTTGAATGATCGACGAGAACAAAAGGCTAAAGAAAACAAGTCCAAGGCTAGGGTGCAAAAGGTAATTTATTTAGCTTAATTCCTGTAGTTGTCTAGAAGTATTTCAAAGGACATTTTTTCTTTTTGTTCTTTTTGTGATCAACAGGCTCCTGCCAAACAATCTTCCACTTTACAAAGTAATGCATCCAAAGCCAACTCTAATAAAGCAGTTGGATCTTCTCTTGGAGACACAACTAATACTGCTTGCTCTAATCCACTTGCTGCTGGGGGAAAGGGATCTACTAAAATTGAGGCATCATTTGCATTTACTGCCAGCATGTCATCTCAGACTCTGCCTCCAATTGGCACTCCTTCAGTAAATATCATTTCGGAAAAAAGATTGAACAAATTAAAGTATGGACTATCTTTTGGGCAGTTTCCTTTCTTTGTATCATTATTGTCTTATTCACAATGCATTTTTTTTACAGACCAAGCCAGGTGATATCTGCACCTGCTGTGTCTGATAGTGAGTCAATTCCTGTTCTGGGGCCATCAGAAAACAAAAATGATGATTATTCTCCAATGCTTTTGAATTCGTGGGACAGTGAAAATCAGGTAATGTCTTGCAATTTATCATATAGTTCTTATCTTGCATTGTGTAGTTGTATGACAACTTTTTCTTATATGCTGTGTCCAATAAAAGCAAATACGCCACCTCACCAACATTTGCTCATTCATCTAGTCTCCTCATACTGATATAAACCCTTGTTTGAAGCTGTCGCAGTTCTTGGTAGAATCTTTGGTAAACTCCCATTCTGCAGTTTGGAAGGAGTGTACTATCATACTAGTTTATAAGAAGACATCTGTTTCACATGATCTAGGTTCTTTGTTTAGTGAAGTCAGATTTGTAGTTTTACATTCTTCCCAAAACTTGAGTCAGATTTGTAGTTTTAGTGTTTTACACACTTTCCAAAACTTGGCATTCGAATGATTTCCCCTATTTCTATATCAAGTTTAATTTGCTCTCTCTAGCTTTCATGTTGCTTAGCTGCACTGATTTCTATGCCAAAAATCATCAGCTAGCATGTTACATGCCAGATTTATTCTTTATTCATCATCATCGTCATTGTCATCCCTTCAGTTCTAACTGGTTTTAATGGTTGGTTTTAAACATTCCAATTTCACCTTAATCTGTTTTGTTTGTAGTTTTATAAACCTAATTGCTCCCAGGTTGCATTTCTTTAATTTTACCTTGTAATACTGTACATCTGTTTTAGCACTGGCTGAAGTTTTGAGGATGCAGTGGGTTAAGCTTGTAGTCTTTTTAAGTTTTGTGAACATAAAAGGTTGGGGTTGTAAGAATCGGGAAGAGAAGTATATGGAACGTGCATCTCCCTAATTCCAAGTCCACCAAATTCAGCTGGGACAAATATGTGGCCGCACAATCATTTGTTACGTGGAGAAAGATTTTTCATTCAACATTAAATTCCATGTACTATCACTTAGCCTTTCTTTAGTTCTTTGTGACAGGAGAAACTACATTATCGCAATAGAACAAATTCTTGAATTTAGATTTCATCTAGTTAGAAAATTTAATTTTAAACTCTCATTTACTTGAAAAAAAAAGAATCATTGAACCTGAAAACTTGGATCTGTGCCTTCAATTTTGTTTCTGGTCAAGTCAAGCCTTAAAATCTTAAAGCAATCTAAATTTGACTCGTTCCTATTTTGGGGAGCTTCATTGTTCTTCGTGTTAGGCAATATTCACAATTGATTAAAATGATTTGAGGTTCATGCAAGCAACAACTTATTTGGTCATTTTTGCGAACTGTTTAATCTAATAGTTTACTTCTCAAAGTATAGACAATCTGAAGATTCTTATCCATAACTGATCAAAATAGATTTGATTAATTTCCTTATTTATGAGGCTTTTGAATGTCAGCACTTTGCTAATTTACCTGAATATTACTTAATTGTTGCCAGCAACTATGTAGTTTAGTTTGATTATGCACATGCCAACTTAATGGTGATCCAATAAAATATAACTTGAACAAGCAATTATGGGTACTTTCTTTCCAAGGTTCCTTAATCAGCTACTAAGTTCTGTAGATTAATTTGAAAATTATCCCAGAAATGTTATGTTGAGCTTATTCGCCCCTCTTTTTATCTCTCACTAGTTTCTTCTTGTTCAGGGCTCAATTCTTTTTATGCCATATTCTCTATTTTTTGTTCTTGGTTTTACCTAGATCTCATATTATCCAGAGAGAACAATGTGAATTGTCAAGGTCTTGGTGAATCTTTCAGATCACTGCCATCTTCCCTCAATTTGTCTAAGCTGCACTTGTTAATTTAAAAGGTTGTAAAAAAAATACATTCTATTTAGTCTGTTTTGAGCTTGTGTTTGACTTAAACGTTTGTCATTTCTACATCCTTGCAGGCCAAATTTAAATTGGTTCTAAGTTGTAAGATGATCAAAGAATAGGTTACCATGTCTTGTTGCATAATTTGTTTCACAATAAATTTGAGCTTAGATGCTTTTTTTAGTCAAATTTTGTTTTCTTGGCATTCACACAGCGCTTAGATATTTCTAGGATTTGTTATTCATGGTGTTTTAATGGTCTTTGCTTAATCAACGTGATTTGCATTTTATTCATTGCCAGATTGGATTTATTTATATGTTCTGGAAATTTTTGAATAATGATTATATTGCTAGAAGAATTTTTTCACAGCTGTAGGAAGCAGAATATTGTCTTTTTTATCTTTGATTTTTTCTGGAATGTGATGCATTATCTTTTTACTCCATTGATGGAACTTATTTTCCCATCATCTCCATGTTGAATTCTATGTGCATTATGTTTTGTTTGTGGTTTTTGAACAATGATATCATTTTTCAGGTGATTGATTTAACACAAACTCAGCTTGATGAAGCTATGAAGTCAGCACACTTTGGCTCACAATTAGCATCTAGCATTGTTCTTGAACCCCCAAAATCTGCAGCACCTGCTGTGACTCCAGAGAGCACTTATCCTTCATGTGCAACAACGATTAGTTCACTGATTGCTGGTGAAAAAATCCAATTTGGTAAATGATTTTCTTCTTCAATATTCAACCTGTTCTTAGTGTTTATGGACAAAATGTTGAATTTGTATAATTCTTTTGGTTCAGGAGCAGTGATTCTACCAAATATTTTGCCTCCTGTCAGCCGAGTCATTTCCAAGGGACTTGGGCCTCCAGATTCAAGCACATCAGACGTGAGCAAAGAACAAAATTTGATGAACAACAATCATACTATGTTTCTGGTCCAAGAAAAGTGTTCTAGTCAACCATCTGCAAATCTCGAAGATGCAGAGGCAGAAGCTGAAGCAGCTGCTTCAGCTATTGCAGTAGCTGCCATTACTAGTGATGAAATAATTGGACCTGCTATTGGTTCCTCAGACACCAAAACTCACTCTTCTGCTGATGGCGCTGCATTGACTTCTCGAGGTGATAAAATAAATCCTTTTATCTTACTTGTACATTTAATATTTCGTTATTATAAAGTTAATGCTCTAACAAGCTAATGAAAATACATGAAAATTTCAACAGGTGTGGCAGCAAACCAAGATATAACTGTCCAGTCTTCCACTGAAGAATCTTTAACTGTTGCTCTTCCAGCAGATCTTTCTGTAGATACTCCACTCTCAGTATGGTCTGCTTTACAAAGTCCACAAGCTTCCATGTCAATGCTTTCACAATTTTCTGGAGCACCACCTTCACATTTCCCCAGCTTTGAGATGAATCGGATAGTAGATGGGTGTCTTTTTTCATGTGGGTCAAATGATGAGTCTGCCGGCTCACAGGGACATTCTCAAAATGCTACCTTAGGTTCAAGTACACTGGGGGCATGGCCGCAGTACCACTCTAGTTTTGACCCTTTTTATCGCCCACCGGCAGGCTATAATGGCACATTCATCAGCCCTGGCGGAATACCTGGTGTTCAATGCCCCCCTCACATGGTCGTCTACAATCATTTTCCTCCAGTTGGACAATTTGGGCAAATAGGATTAGGTTATATGGGAACTGCATACATCCCTGCTGGGAAACAACCTGAGTGGACCCAAAACCAAGCTTCTTCTAATGCTAGTGACAATGAGGTTGATCCAAGCAATCATAACACTATATCTGGTCAGGGGACCCCAACCACTGCACCAAGTACTGTCCATAATTTAGCTCCAGGATCATCTCTGATGGTTGCTTCTCCTCTGACTATGTTTGACATGAATCCTTTCCAGGTAAATATGAATTGAGCTATAGCTGAAACTAGAAACTTTTAAGTTATTTTTTAAATGCAATAATTCCTACTGCATTGTTGTTCCAAGAGGGCAGAGTCCTATTTTATGTTTCTATGAGTATAGGATGGATTTTTTTTATTATGTTTGAAATTTGACCGAAAATATGACATTTTGCTTCTTGCCTGTTAGAATCAACTTACCCTTAATTTTCCTGTGTAACTTGAGTATCTACTTTTTGTTCAGCCAACTGCTAATATTCCTCTGCGAGCTTGGTCTCATGTGCCTCCACCACTCCATTCCGTTCCTTTATCCGTGCCACTACAGCAGCAGAAGCAGCCGCCTCTGCTGGACAGTCGGATCCCTTTACAATTTGGTCGGACTGGTGATACATCCATGGGAAATAATAAGTCTGATGTTTCTCATGCATCTGCATCTGTAGACGTTATTGGAACTACTTCCATGCCCAATTCTGATGCCCCCAACATGTCAGGAGAGTTTGTTTCGACTAAGCATCCAACTTCTTTCACTGCCAATAATGAGTCAGTCAGACCATCAGAAATCCCTATAAATGTGAATGAGAAGCAAGTTACCAACACAGCAGCACGAGCTTTAGGGACCATTGTTAATGATGGTGGGCGCATCAGTGCAAGTAGCAGCAGACCTAGTGGCCAGATGACAGATATTCCCTCAAAGACTCAACCACCAACAGTGCCTGGAGGCAATCACCTTCATGCAGCTGGATATGGTGATCAGCATCGTGGAATTGTGAACCGTGCAGGCTCTGGATCCGAATGGCATCATCGTAGATTCCAGGTCAAGAAACAAGGTTCAAGTGCAGACAAAAATGCTGCCCCTAAAATGAAGCAAATATATGTAGCTAAGCCATCTTCCGGTGGAACCTCAAACCAAGGCCAGATGAAAATTTGATAGCATCATATTGGTATAATCCTTCAGTGTTTCTCTCCTCAATAACAGAAGTTGCTATGTCTCTGATTTAGTTAGCTTTCCCATCAACCATGAGAAGCTAAAGACTGCACCCTTCAACTCTCTGTTCCCTTGTTTAGTAATCTATTCTTGATGGACCGTGATTTATATTATGGTTTTGATGATGCTTTTATTTGTTTGGTTTATTATATACAATATGCTTGTTTTTGTTTCATTTGAACAAGGTCGATCTTGTTATAGTTTCATTGATCATTTTTGCCGTTGAATCTTTCCATGTACCTGAATCACCTGTCACTGATTTGCCCTATTCTGTGTGCATGCTTGCTAATTTGTGTAATGAGTTTTGGGTTAATGACGATACGTTGCTGGGTTCCTGCTTGATGCAGTAGGCTATCATGTTTCATTCTCCTCAGTTTTTGTATCTTCGCTATTTGAAGGCATGTTTTAAAGGCATTGATCCGCCCTTAGGATGTAGTACCGGCGGTGGGTGTATGAAATCTCTGGTATAATTGGCAGGGGTCGACTCTCGAGAATTGATGACCTGAGATTTATTTTGTCATGCGCCTAATGTCTGTGTACTTGTATTTATCTCCATCTATATCTGTGGAGCCGACACTAGAAGGGCTGTTAAGGTAGTGGATATATATATTTTTTTAAGACATTAATCCCCTCCATAAATACGTGATTGGTTTCATGACATAGCAAAGACCTCCATTAATTCCTTAGCAATGTAAATTTTAATTCACAGAGCGACACAAAATTGTGAATCTCTTTATTCTTTTCTTTTTGCTGTAAAGTATGTGCTGTAAAGTAAAGATTCCCGCTTATCTATAGTGGGACTGTAGTGTGTGCTGTAAAGTAAAGATTCTCGCTTATCTATAAGGAGAAGAGAACGTGATGATGGAGCCCAATGAGCACCCAGCGTCTCTTACACCCTTATAAAAGCAAGGGCAATCTCCCTCGCAAAGCATATTAAGACATACTTGAGCTTTACCTGGGAACTATCTCGTGTAGACAGTTTGCAAGCTAGTAATAAGAATCCGTGAGTTTTCTCCTCCTTATTTCTTATTCTTCTTGATCATGTTGTTGTTAATTTTCATATTCCGCATATTCCGCTTCATAGTCAGGTGGATGGCATTTACAGATTTTATTACAGGCATCGGACCAACTGTTCAGTTTGAACACA
>JBAMIE010067401.1:0-31081 GCA_037177295.1 Kaempferia parviflora
TTTGTAAAAAAACACCCTGAGATTGCCCTAAAATTTCATTATTTTATTTGACTTGTATTTTGTAAATTTAATTTTAATCTTCTACTATTTAATTCATTGAAATTATAATACATAAGATTAAATCTATACATACAAATCATATAATAATTAGTAAAATTATTAATACTGTCGCCCGTATTTGTTTTTATTAAAAATATAGTAAAATTATATATCAATTTTAAAAATTTTAAGGGGCATTTTAAAAAGTAAAAAAAAATAATTTTGAAACCAAAACAAAATATTTCACCAGATTATTCTGTAAATTTCTAGAACTTTTTTATACTGGTGACCCTTTTATACTACTTAAGTACCGTTTTGAAAGAAGACGATGAAAGGTAACAAGGATTTAAAATCCTATTTAGAAGAAAAGCGAGGTAAAAAACAAAGAAAAAATAAAGAAGGATAAGGGAGCGTTTAATTTGTGAATTTTTTATTTTCTAAAAAATAAAAAAAAATATGTTTAATTTGTATTTTTCACATCTATTTCTCAAAAATACAAAAATATAATTTTTTTTTTGAAATAATTGAATGTTTAAAAGTGAATTTTTAAAAAATAGAAAAATGTTTAATAAAGTTAAAGAGCCGAGCTTGAATTTGATTTCAAATTCAAAATCATTATCGAGTTGAACTTAACGGTAATTGATTTAAACATGTTTATTTAGAGATTCATGAACTTATTTATCAGGAGGCTAACAATATATTTGATAAAAATCTTATTTATCTTATTATGTATAACTCAAATTAAGCTCATCTAATTTTTAAATGATTTTTTTTTTAAATTATGCTCAAGGCGAATTGATTTTTATTACGAACCGAAATCAAGTAATTAAAAGCTTGAATCGAGCTAAACTCGAATATAGGCACGTTGGAATAACAAATCGAAACCGAGCTTGACTGTTGTTCGACTTGGCTCGATTATCGTACCGCACTTATGATTAGACTTGTTCGTTGGTTAGTTAAAAGTTATTTTAAACTAATTTTTATGTGCTACGTACATTGCTACATATATATGCACGTGTTTCTTTAGTTTTAAAGTTATTTTAAATTGAAGTTTAGCAACCCACGCCACGGCATCATCTTGCCCTAAAATTTCATTATTTTATTGACTTGTATTTTATAAATTTAATTTTAATCTGTTACTATTTGATTCATTTAAATTATAATACATAAAATTAAATCTATACATACAAATCATATAATAATAAGTAAAATTATTAAAACTATGGCACCATCATAGATATTTGTTTTTATTCAAAATAAAATAAAATTGTCTATCAATTTTAAAAAGTAAAAAAAAATAAAAAAATTGAAGCCAAAACAAAACATTTCACCGAATTATTATTTTAAAAGGGTGAGAGAAGTGAAAGAGAATTTAAATCCTATCTAGAAAAAATTAGGTAAAAAGAAAGACAAAAAAAGTAAGGAAGGATAAGGTTAATTTTTTTTTTTTTTTTTTTGTAAAATGAGAGAATTTTTTAGTTGATCGGTGTTATAACATTTAATAATTTGTAAAAAAATTATAAGATTAACGTGTTACATATACATTATATTAACACATTCATTTTTTTATATTAATTTTAATATTAACAACTATTATTAGCGTGTTTCACTATCTACTCATTCATATTTTTATATTAAATAAATATAATTTTATTAATTATTATATAAAATAAATAATAATATCATTTTAAATATATTTATTATGTAAAATAATATATTTAGTATTTATTTGCGTAAAATAATAAATAAATTTTTTAAATTTTAAATTTTTTAATAAATAAATGGAAATACATCGTGTATCCCTCTCATATTTCTCTTACATACTCTTTAGGTCAGAGTGGATCTCCGTACTAATTGGTCTCCGATAAGAAGGTATGATCAAATTAAGAGGGATAAGTATATGGATCCCTATTCTAATCAAATAACCCTCTTAACATGGGATCAAGAGAATACCAACTAGTCCCCTCGGGGCGGTGCGATGGTTAAGGTACGAGAGCTTGCCACATAAGGTTTAGAGGTCGAATCTCGGCACGTCTGAACATATACCTCCCTCATATCTTGACTATTTGCACTTATGGCTAGTAGCCACCCGTGGTTTACCTCCTCCATGCTTTTTTATAACATCCACCAACTCATAAAAAAATATAAAGTCCACATACTACATGCACATTATATTAACATATTCATTCTCTCATATTCATCTTAACATCAACTTTCATTATTTGTGGGCTCCACATGCCACATATACATTATATAACATATTCATTTATCTCACATTCATTTTAACATTAACATTAATTATTTATGACTTACCTGTCCACTCATTTAACTTTATTTTTATTTTAAAATAAATAAATATATTTTAAATGATTAAAATATATCTATTAAATAAAAATTAATAAATATATTATTCTTGTTTTTTTATTTAGATGGAAAAATTAATATTTTTATAAATAAAAATTATAAATACCTTATTATACTCTAAAATTTATTAGTTTTTAAATTTTCTTTTAACTTAACCCTATAATCGAGTTAGAAAGTCTAAATCCTAAAAGTAAAATCTATATATTTTTTTTTTAACTTTTTACTTTTAGGCTTCAAATTTACCAATTAGTTTATAATATCAAAGTGATAAAATTTAAGATTTTATTTTATGTTTAAATTTTCTAATTGAGTTATAGTACGAAATTTAAAGAAAAGTTAAAAATAAATAAATTTTAGATATTTACAAGTATAATACTTAGGGTTTATATTTAAATAAATATTATTTTTTTTAAATTACTTAAAAAAACAAATTAAAAAAAATTAAGAAAAAAAAATTATTGAACTAACGTGTTCAGATGCTTAAATAAGTCATTCCTTTTGGTCCATCAATTTTGTTTCATAACTTTCATCATCCCTAAACCCTATTCTCTGTGCCGCGCGACTAGAAACCTCCCGCACCGTCGCCGCGCCGCCGATCCTCGCCGCGCCGCCGATCCTTGCCTCGCCAATAGGACCCAAAAGGAGCTCCATCTCCTTCCCAAAAATCCATAGGATTGAATTCATTTAATTTTTACAGAAGTGATTTCACTTTAGCTGCCTCCGCCACCAAGTTTTTATCTTCGCCATGTCGAGTGTCGCTGCTGAACTTCAGGCTATTCGCGCCGCTGCTAAGGTAGCACCAGCGACCAAGGTCCGTCCATCCGTTCTTTTTGACCATAGGACCGCCTCCGACATCGATCTCCGTACCATTCTCCCCATTGCCCTCTCAGGTACTGTCTCTTGCCTGTCCCGTTGTTTGCTATATTTTGTGAACTCAAGCCGTAGGTCATCTGTGCCCTTTCATTTATTTTGATTTGCAACTTAATGTTAGGGCTGGACGTCCTTATCGAGTCAGATGGTCGCTTCAATCGATATAAAGATACCCTTTTTAGCCAGACCAGTCTCGATTTGGATAGGGAGAAAATGGTTCCCGCCGAAGAGGCAAAGGTTAACAAATCGATATGTTGGTACCTGCGGCTGCTTTCTGGTTACTTGCAGCTCCACCCTGCACTGAAAACACTTGAATATCTCATCCGGCGTTATCTGTATGTCTCCTTTGGTGTACCCATTTACTTAATTGATTAGTATCAGTTTATCACATTTGATCTTTTTTATTCTGTTGGAATTGCAGAGTTCATGTTTACAATATTGACGAACTTATTCTTTGTGCGCTACCTTTCCATGACACAGCCGCGTTCGTTCGCATTGTTCAACTGCTGGAGTTAGGGTACATATTGCATCTTTTGTTTCCCCATTGATGCTTGTTTTGTCCTATGCATTTTGAGTAATTTTTGCGGAACTTTTATTTCAGAAATAGCAAGTGGATGTTTCTCGAAGGAGTAAAGGCTTCAGGTGCCCCTATGCCAAGAAAAGTTATTGTGCAACAGTGCATTCGTGATAAGGGGCTTTTGGAGACTCTGTGCAACTATGTCTGTGCTTTATTGCTTGAACTTTTCATTTCTCTACCTTGCAGTATTAGATTGGTCTTTCATTGATTTCATACCTTATATTCTTGCAGGCATCTCCAACAAGAGAGTTTCAGCCCTCAAGGCCTGTTATTTGCTTCTCGACTGCTGTGACCATTGAGGCTTTGGGTGTCATTCCCAAGCTGGAGACAGATACAGTACAGCGAGTTTTGATGTTCGTTCTCAATGGGCTTAACCCTGCTATGAGAGGAAATCATGATCATAAAGTAAGCTATGCCCACAAATTGATCACAATTTGTAGTCCTGGTCGTACAAAATTACCAATATATTTTTATTCTTGGTAGTCATTGCTGTCGTGATGTGATTTTCCAAAATGGTTTCTTTTGCTATCAAGTATAAAGTCTGCATCTGCCACTTTTTTTCTCTGATAATGAGGTTCTTCTGAAAATAATACACACAAGCAGGCATGTGAATCACCACAAAATATATTTTTAATTCTGTCACTTAAAATGAGAAAAAAAGCATGAGAAAACATGTAGGATGTGTTGGGTTAGAAGGAAAATGATAAAAAAATACTAGTATTCAAGGGCAATCATGTGTAGTTTAAATTAATGATTAGACGATATCAAAATCAGTTGAGATAGTAACGATGTGTTAAACGAGACGAATAATTCTGACTCACTTAGAACAGAATGTGTAAGATGTAGAGAGAGATCAAAGATCAAAGAATACTGCAATTAATTCAATAAATAATGTTTTCGTTGATTATAATATTACTATAGAAACAACCTTAGTCAATGAAGGGTAAAATGCACGTAGCTAACCTTAAATAGTTGGGAGGTGGCCAATTTTCTGTTGATGATATCCATGATTTTGTTAATGTACTATTTACTCTCACTTTAGGTTTGACTAGCTAACATTTTTACAGGCTGGTGCTCTAATGGTAATTGGTTTACTAGCTAGTAGAGCAACGCTAGCCCCAAAGCTTATCCAAGGTTTGATGTCCTCCATTCTACAAATGGCTCAACATGATGCAAGCAAATCCGTGGATCTTCCATGGCTTCGAACAATAATAATTGCTTTTGTTACTCTTGTGCAGGTAAAAATATTTTATTTTTCTTTTAGTGGTTTATTATTTAACAATGCACGTGTCCCAAATAAAAAGTATCTGCAACTTCTGGATAATTCTCATTTTCACATAGGGGGTGATTACAAAATTCTGCTACTACCTAGAAAAGAAGATTTGGTTCATTAACTCTTATTTTCTCTTTCTGTTTCTTTTATAACTAAGATGAGTCCATCGTAACCATATATCCGGATATGGCTGTTTGTTGCTTATTTATACTCTTCTTACTGTTATTGCCAGTCCTAATCTTTACATATGTTAAACTTTCCTTCTGTTTGTTGTGCTTATTCTTTTTGTGTTTTTCTTGTAATGCGATATATATTTTTAGTTTTTTTCTTGCTATAGTGGCAGACAGTTGACATGATGGGATTGTTACATAAGTGTGGCATATAAATGCTTTCGAAATTTTTTGAAACCCTCATTGTTTCTTTGCATAACTCGTGAATTGATAACCCTTCATTAAAATTAATATTTTTTCATATATTTGAGTAGTATTCAAGATATTGTGAATCCATTCCTGTGCAATACTACCTGCAAAATAAATTTAGAAATTATATTGTAAATGTAGATCCCATGTATTACTGCTGAATATTGGGTCTTCATATTTTAGAGTCAAAAAGTCTTATCATTTTTTTTATCTCATATCAATTAGTTTTTTTTAATGCAAGGATGATATTGTTGGTTGTATTTCTGAGACTCATTTCTGTTTATTTTGATATGTAAGTTTGGAGCCTCTGTTTACGTTTATGTTAATTGGAATGGAATAACATCACGTCTGGTCTGCCTTGTGTTTTTACAATATGAGATGGAGCTCCTGCCAGACTGCCTTAGTTGACATTGTCTTATAGTTCATGTAGAGTGAACAAGTTTCTAGTCAGGTTTGGAAATTGTGATTTGAAGTCACTTTGTCGTATGATTGCTTCATTATAGTGCTGCATGCCTTTCTTTACGTCTTTTTCTTATTTGTTTTGTGGATTTCCTTTTGTGTGCATATACTGCTAAGCATGCAATATTGTTGATAAACAACATTGGAGTTCAGCTGTCTATCATTGCAAGCTATAGGCTTATAATTTCACTTATCACTTATATTTATTTGTCCACTGATCTTTAATTATTTTAATTTCCTTAAAATTGATTGATGAGTTAGATAATTTTAAGGTATAACTATGTGCATAATTCATTCTTTTATTCTAAATTTACAATTTTAGCATCAATTTTTCTCCATGCTTTTGTTTTATGCATCTGTTACTCTTATATATTTTCTTGTGCTGATCCAATTTTGGCTTTACTTGGTTGCCTATTATCAGTCACAGTCGATACACATGGTTCCGAAGAAGGCTATTATGGTTTTACAAAAAATAAGGTAACGTGAAAAAGTTTATTGAAGTCTTCTTCAGCATCATTTTACCTGCAGATTATTTCTTTCCAAAGGGACTTTCCTGGAGTACTTGCTGGATTGAATAATGAGTTTAATGTCCGGAGCTTTCTGCACATTTACATAGAATCACTGGTGCAATATAGGTACCTTTTGTTTTGATTCTGTATCAGTATCACTTAGCTGCTTGTGCTTTTTTATTTAAAATTTGTTCTTATGTTTTGCTTCAGTTTATACGAGGACTCTTTTCTTGAAACTCTAGAAGTTGCTCTTGAGGTTCTTCCTGTTAAGGATCTTATTGAGATTCTCGTGCCTAAGATTCTTGCAAGATTTATGAAGTTGTTGCAGAAGGTGGACTCACCAGATCTAAATCTAGCAGGTAGGATACAATCTCCAAGTTGTGACTTTAGAGTCTGGATGTTGGTAGTCTGTGTGGGTGTGATAATAAATTGCATGACGTTGGTGTCAGATCCTGATTCACTAGTATTTTTGGGCTGCATTCGGCTGTTTACCCATGTATCTTCTAGATTGCTACGCATAACGTTCTTGTACTAATGTCTATGACATCTTTGCATTACTATTTTTTTGTCTCAGGTAATTGGGGAAGGAAGATTCTCATTATGCTTGATAAGCATTATAAATGTGAATTGCGTGGAGCTATTCGAAGATTTCTCCAGGTTTCTACCTGCTGTAGTTTTCATTTCATTCATCTGGATTAATGAGTGGTTTCTTTCTCATACTGTGTATGATTCTTCTATATTTTCTTTTCTCAGGATAGTAAGATGAATGCAAAGGAAGAAGAAAACATTACTCAAAGGTTGTGCCTGATGTTTGATGATACATTGGATAGGCCAACAGAGATATCCGACTCAAAACTATGGCTTTCGCTTGAACATCCTGAGGTATTAAATATGGAGATTAGTAGTATAATTCATATATTTATTGGAATTTGGGTCTTTAATAATTGTTTGCCATTTTTCTCTTTTGCCAGATTTTTCAATTACTTTAAGTTTGAGATTGATCTAGTCTCATCATTTAACTATTTGTCTCAGATAGCAACTGGTCTTTCAATCTCCAAATATAATCTTAATTGCCATTTATTTGGTGTGCTTTTTAGGCTGTGGTTCGTCAGACTGCTTTGGCAAATATAGCTGCTTCAGCAATGTTGAAAACCATTTCTGCTGATGAACAGGTGGTTTTCTTAGTTTTACTCTGAAGTGCTCATACTTTTTATTAAAAATTTGTACATTTATTGGTCAGTTTGGCTGCTATATCGACATGTAAATATTTGCTTGTCCTTTTTAATCCTTTTGCCTGTTTTCCCTCTCTAGAAATGTGTGAATGTACAAGATGCAATTATGCGTGCTCTACATGATGATGATTTAAATGTTGTACGGGCAGCCTTGTCTATAGACGGGATGGCCAGAATTGCAACTCCTAGTCAACTTCTTGATACATATAATGATATACTATCTAGATGCACTGATGTAATTGAGAAAGGTGAGTTGCTATTATGGATGTTACTCTTTTATAATCATCTACCTTTTTTGTTTTATTTGTAGAGGTTTTTTTATAGATATAATTGACTTAATAATCCATAGATTATGTTTTACAACCTTTATTTGACAAATTAGAGGAAAATGAATTATGTCTAGAATTTATTTTCTATAGAACTTTAAAATGCAAATATGTTCCACACAATAATCCCTTAGCTTATATAATAGATTTTCTTGAGGGAATCACATGACTAATGGCATATTGGGGGTCTGTAAATGGGTTAATTCTATTTGCTGTCAACTTAAAAGTTACATAGTTGCTATGGAATTCTTAGTGCTATGATATTTTTCTTTACGTAGTTGTTATACCAGCTTGTTTGTTATACTTCTTGCTGTCTACATCCTTGCCTTCTTTAGCTTTCAATTTCCCCCCCTTCAACAGATGCTTCCAGAACATCTGTAGGATGTGACGTAGCAATATCATGCCTTGAACGCTTGGTGCAAGAATTCCAATTGGAACACGTGAATTGTACTAAAGAAATTGCTAAAATGTTTTACCCTTTACTTCTTGTTCGTCCAAAGGTATAATTTAACTCTCTTGGATTTTGTTCCTTTATTCTCTACAATTTCCAATTTTGGAAGACAATTATTTTCCTTTTGCGGTACTCCACAGACATGGAGAGTGAACTTGAAAGCATTGCAGCTAGTTAAGGAATTAAAATGGCCTTATTTTGATGCTATTGGGCAAACTATAACAGATTCTGACCACATGAAGGTAATAAACATGTCAAGAGTGAATATTTATTTGAAATGGTTGTGTTTAATTTGATAACTATTGGACTGCATTTGATTCAGTATATGAGAACTTCATTCATGTTCTGCATGATCATGGGTATTTGCCTTTTCGATAGATAGAAAAGTTTCATGACACAGACAGGTGACTGGTAAAATCATAGGTAGAGCAAAGGTTTCTTACAAGGAAACTATGCCTTTCTGACTATATTTTCTTTATTATTGTCGAAATTTTGTTGGGTAACGATATATCTTGAGTCTTGGACTGAATTGCAAGCCAGAGGGCCCAATACACATTTTCTTTGGATGTATGCTGTATGATTGGTGATCATAAGGCACAGGGCACACAGGCACAAATTAATTAAGGGCGAACCACAATTTGAACTCATGACTCATGCTTTAATTTCCTTGTTAAGATTTATCAGCATTTGACAAATAAGTTGGATAAATGGGTGTTGATGCAATGAGTTGAAGTCATTGGACAGGTCTTCTGTTAATAATTTTACCTACTTTTCACAATCTTCTTCCCTTTTCTTTTGGTTATGATAACTGGTAGCTCTTCTGTGAAGATTAAATTTCAGAATTAATTGTATTCTTGTTATGCACATTCCTAAATACATTTATATGGTGTCTATCTAAAGCTCAAGTTAAGTGGACAAAGTTCAATCTTTAATTTATATTCTTATACACTTCTCGCATGTGGGTAGGTTCATTAATTTGGAGTCTTACATAAGTTAACTACTACGCTATATGCACATGTAGACACAGAAACTTAGACTTCAAATATGTGACCTATCTTACCATATTAAATTTGATTTGCTGTCGACATACCCATAAACATTTCAAATATCTATTCCAATTCTATAATTTATATTTCGCATTTCAAAACACAGCAACATGCTAAGACTTTTACCTTGTTGGATGGTGGAGTGGCTATACGTTGCTAAATCTATTTGTATGGTTCTGGAGATACTGAGCTAATAAAGGGACATTTTGATAATGAAGAAACATAAGATTGAGATGCTCCAAATGATGGAAATGTGATCATTTCTCAGAAACCTGGAGTTAGTCATAGTCAATTAGAGGATTTTTTAGTTGATAATGAAGATACATATGAAGAGATTTCAACTGCATTATTTTCCCTTCCTTACTCTAATGATATGGTGCTCCTATTGTTCTGGGTTTGGGGAAGGAAAACCATAGGCTAAAGTTCCTTGAATACTGGTAGCCTTCTATGCCCTGAAGTTGTATGATTGCAACTGCCATCTTACAGGGTACACCTGGTTAGCAGAATACAAAGTTTTTCTTTCTTGACTTTGCGTTTTGTTTTTACAATATATTGTTTATAGGTGTTATGACATTATTGATTGATGTTGCACAAAGAAAGTATCTATGGTTTTCAGGTTAGTTACTCATATATATTCCGATGCCCACTTTGCATTTTTGTTTACAACTAGCGGGCCACATAGCCAACCAATAACTAATTGGTTCCAAGCGGACAACAAATTGTATTTGTTATTTAATTTGTTTAACAATTCCTTGCTCTGGAAGATTCTGACATTCAACTAAAACTTCATGGCTAAGGATTTTCTTACTTAATTAAATGTAGAAAATTTAATTGGTTGTATGACTATCCATATCTAACTATTAATGATATGGGGTTGCTGAAGAACAACTTAAAACGTTCTCTTGTTTAGTGAATCATATGCTTATCTGTTTGTATGGAAAATTCAATTGGTGACGATATTGGGTTGTGGATAACAACTTTGAGTATTGCTTCTTGAGTGCATAATCTGCTAGATTTTTGTGTTCCATCACCCCACTGGTCCCTTATTTCTTTCACTATACTTCTCTGGGCACTTGAACAATGTTTACTTAATTGGTAAATGCATTAAATGATGCAGAGTTATCGTTTTGATCATGCTGCTTCCATCAATTTAAGAACTATTAAAGCTTTGGCTGAAGTATTTGTTGCGAGCCCTCCTGAGAAGATTGAGTGGTTGACTGAGTGCAACAGATACAATGGACTTTCGAAGAGTTTATTTTTCTTCATCATTTTGCAGGCATTGAACATTGTAAATGCAGGTATAAGTAGTTAAAATTGTTTCAGTTGTCTTGCCCGATTGGGTTTGTATTATCTAATTTCGTAATTATGTGAAACATCTATGCCATTTTCTACATGGTATAACTGATTTTAATTCTCACCAAATTCCATGAATTATTTGATTTTTTTTTCTTACATGGTGCGAGTAAAGCTTCTATACCCAAAGTCTTTAAATTCTAATTTGTTCAATTTGACTATCTTTAGAATATATCATTGTTATTGAACATTTCCATCTTAATTCTTAATCTATTCTATTTTTTCCCATTTTATTCATAGTTGATGTACTACCTCCAACTCCAGAAAATTGTTGTTTATTATTTCATCTCCTAGTAGCCCCTTAACATCTATCTCAATATTCTTATTTCTACCTTATTATCGTTCTTGTTTGTGCTTGCTGCGTCCCCACAGCATAGCCGAGTTGGTTACCACATGTCAAATTTTTGTCTATGCTTGCTGCAATTATCATTGCATTATAAAGTTTTTATTTTTAATTTTAAGTGTACCATGTATTATTCAAGTCTCTAGAATTCCTTTATTTTAAATACTAATGATATCTACAGCTTGGTAGCTTCTGCTTTTAGAATCTTCTTGTCCATTCTAAACTTGCATTTCATGTACTGAAGCTTATATTTATCCTCTTAATTTGCATTTATCCTTGGATGCTTACAATTCTTACTTGTTATTTCTTCTATTCTAAGCTTTAATTGTATGCATTCAAACTTATATCTTTCCAACTTAAATCCTCTAGTATCTAAAATAGCTCAGTTTATTCTAACTAAATTCGTCTCCAATTATAATTACCATTTGTCAGGAAGCATTTAGTATGCAGGTTTCTTCTTAACACAATTAATAAGTTCAACATCTTAGAGAGGAACCATGTATTAACACTACACACTATGTTTAGTATCTAGGCTTATACTCTTATCTTTCAATTTTTTCTCCATTTTTTTTTCTTTACTACCCAAGGAAACAATTTTATTTTTATTATATTTTATAATGTTGCCCAAGTTTGCTTGGATATCTAATTTATTCAACTTAGATTCAATTAATATGACAGCGCCACATTAGCTTTTATACTTTCATATTCCAAAATTTTACCTTCGTTAACTGTTTCATTCTCTAGAGTCTGGCAGCCCTATGAAGATATATAGGACTTGTTTTTATGCGCTAAAAAAAGAGTGGCATGAAATTGAACATTCAGGAGGTCCTCCTACTTCCGAAGAGGTATGCCTCTGGTTCTAATGTTCTGTATACCCTTTATACTGTTAATTTTGTTATGTCTTATGGAACTAAATGATTATGAGTGTTTTTTTTTTAAATTTCTTGCAGTTCAATTTACACAGAAGTGATGACTATTATATTGAATTAGTTAACCAGCTCTTTACTGCTGATGTTGGAATACTTAATCGAAATCTCCTACTTTGCATTTTCTGGAGTCTACTGAGATCATTCAATGAAGCAGCTGACAATAATAAATTAGTAAGTGGCTTAAGAGAACTTCCACATTTTGTAATAGGGGCAACAGAAGCAATTTTCTTCACGAAAAGTGTAGATTTTAATTTTGTTTTTCTTTATCTCATACGTTTCTGAACTATTATTCCTTTGAAATACAGGAAAATAGCTCTGAGAGTTTCAACACAATGGATGAACTGTTTCTCTTCTTTGTGACATCATATCATAAGAAACTCTTCAGTGATCATCTGAAATTTTTATTGGTTAACTGTTGCAAAGTGCCTTTTGAGTTTCTATCAAAATATTTTGCAGAAGAAGGTTCGTGTTGATAATGTTCTTCCCTTAGATTCACTTGATTGTATTGCAGTGCAAATGTTGTATTGTTTTCATATTTGATGGTCTTTTTTCTCCATTTTTTGCTTGAGATGAAATTGTTACCAGTTGATAAAAAGAAATACAAATCAGAACATTAAAGAATCAACTTTTTAGCAAATGCATATGGTAGGGTCATCATTTTGGCAATCGTTTCTGTTCTAAGCTTTCAGAAGAGTATGCACGTGGCAAGGTCATCATTTAGTGCATATACTTTTAGCAAGTGCATATGCTGTGCTTTACAAAAAAAATTAGACATTATTCAATTTCTAAAGCAAAATAATAAGTCCATAAAAATAATTTGCCAATACTCCATGGGAATAGTATAGTATGTGAATGCCTTGCATTTTTATAAAAAAATCTTAATCATAAAATAACTATTTGTTATGTTTATCAATTTTTTTTTTTGAATTATGAGATAGTTTCTATTTTCATTGTGTTTATTCTTTATACTTTAACTAAACATAACGTGAGCTAAACTTATTTTCTATCTTCTTCGCTACTCTACTTAACTTATTTTCTATCTTCTTCGCTACTCTACTTCTCGTGATAATAAATTTTGGTGACCTAATTTAACAATTCCCTTTGCCCTTTGTTATTCTTGATATCCGTAAACTTCTTGTTATGTTTACGGATAAGAAGAATCTTGATTCCACTAGTACATACATCATAAGAAGAATGATCTAATGTTTAGGCTATATAAGAATTTGAAAATTGAGAGTTCTATACTTTTATTTTATTGAATTATAATTAAATTATTGTGCATAAGTATATTTTGTTAAGAGAGCGAGTATAGAACTGTAGGTTGTTGGGGAATCTAGAGATTATTGCCATAGAATGTATGATATGCTAATGCAGATCCCATCACGTGATCCCATTTGGCATTAATTTATTACCCAGCATTCAGTAATGAATGCAATAATAGGAATGACATTTTGGTAATATTGAAACTCAAAAGGGTAAATATTCTTTGGAAAAGGTTGAAACTCTAGAGGGCAAACTCTAAATGGCTTAGTATTGATTCTGTTGTAAACATATATATGTATTTATATTCCTGACTGTTTCAAGTCAATCATGGATGTGAATATCATATGAATAAGCAAAAGTTGAAAGAGGGTTGATAATAATTATCAGAAAAGAATTATATTTTACAGAGAGAAATGATCAATTAATTTTATTTTTTGGTTAATATAGATTTTTTTACTCAACTTATCCCTTCTGTATGCTGAAATTCTCTTATTGCCAGATCCTTAAGACCATAACTACTATGAATATGTTACGGATGAGTTAACCATGTTTATACCTTGCTAACCATATTATTGTACTTGGACAATAACATCTAATATTATAATCATATTATATTGTCTATGCTCACTTTTGGCAATTACTTTAAGATTGATTCTGATCTCCTTCACCTTCTTGTCTATGTTTTCAGGATCAAGTTTTAAGCGATTATGAGCTTTTTGATGTCTTTCCTTAATCTCATATTCATTATCATCTAAACACATCAAACACTAGGCTTATTTAGTTGATAAAATTGTAGCATCCATAGCTAACTATACTTTTTTGTATAGTTGAAATTAAAGAGCATTTTACTCTGCATTCTCATAATGAAATATAAAATAGTCACATTCTGACGAATCTTTGATGAGATTCCTCTTATTTTAATCTTTAGGGGACTGAATTTTTATAATGTATATTTGTCTGCATAGCTCAGTTTTCCTATTTCCCTAGCAACATGATTGCTGACTCTTCGCTAATACATAATGCCCTATGTTGAACCTTTTGTGAACTGAAAAATTGATGGAAGTTCTGCTTGTAGGCTACAGTAAGGAAGTTCAAATTCAGAGTCTGCAGCTGTTTGAGACGATTTGCTCGATATTTGCATCAGCTGAGAGAACCAACTCAGATGAGAATAATTATTTACAGCCTTTAGTTGAATTTCCTTCACTTCTTGTTCCACTTGCTAATCATGATAAGGTTTGATTTAGTATTTAAATATAAAATTATTCTTGCCTATAGAATTTCCCCCCCTGTAGATGTGGCTTTTTGTTTTTGTTGTGTTGCTTCTCTATGGTGTTAATAGTAATTAAATATAATAACTTGTAGGATGTACGGTCATCTGCACTTCATTGCATTGAAGAGTTCTACAAGATGTATGGTAGTTCTCTACCTAAAAAAGGTATATGCCAGATTGTATAAGTTTCATTTGTAACTTAACATATTAATGCAATTATTTATTTGCAGGGAATGGTATCTTTCTCTCTATGAGCTTATCACTTCCAACTTTCTGGGAATTTTTGGAGGCTTTGGTAAATGAGAAGACATTGATGTCCTTGGACATCAATTTTCTTCAATCGTATTTGAAGTCAATGTTGAGTTCTTCAAGCAACGATCTCTTAGCTCCTAATAGCAGTCAAAAGAGGTATTCCACTACGTTTTAAATATTAAACTGTCAGCTGTGGACTGTGGAAGTGTGATTTCAGTCAATTTCATTCATGCCTTGTTTGTGCAGTTATGTGTGGGTGTCATCTACTTAAATGTTTTGGCGTTCTTTTTCATATACTTCTTGAACTGTACTGATGCCCTTTGTATGTATATTTAAAATCGTGTATTTTTGGGCATGCTAATTTTATTTTATTTATTTTGTATATTGACTACTTATATCTTGTGCCTTTTTTCTTGTGGTTATTTTAGCTGTTTACAAGGAAATGTCTTTTATCTTGTGCATGTGCATTTTGGTGTCATATTCTGGAGGATTCATTGATTGCCTTTTCCATATATATATTCTTTCAGATTTGGTCCAGCAGAAAAAGATGCTATATTGCTCTATATTTTCCAGTCTGCACTTAAAGGATCCTTGTATAGAAAGGTTTGTTTTTACCATGGCAATCAATTCCCCCTCCCCTCCCAACGTCTCTTTTCATTTTTTTTCTCATAGTCGTATATTGAATGATTGCTCATTAATTATGTGCCATTTTTGCAGCTAATGATATTATCATTATTCAAAGGAATGGGAGCATCATTACTGTCTGTCGGAGCAGTTAAATCTTTACTGTTTGAGCTCATGGACAAATACAGTCAGCATGACTCTGGGGCTCATTCATTGCAAACAAAGCTTTCCAAGAATGAAATTCAGTTATTATGCTTGCTTTTAGAGGTATCTAGCTTGTACTTATTTGTAATATCTTCGGTATTCACATTCAGATCTTTTTGCTACTTTAGTATTCAGCTTTCTTAAGCATATGCTTTATCCAGCTGTGAAAGTGCTCACTATGCTCCTTTCTCCCTTTTAATATTTTCTGAACCCATACATATCATGTAAAGGTGTGCACTCTTTTTTGACATAACCTTTGCAAAGCCATATTGTGTACAATTGTACATGACTAGCCTTAAGAAATATGATGATTATCTCCATTTGTAGGTACTCTGATTAGTGGCATGCAAGTTAAAAATAGTTTTCATATATTATAAAAGTATGTCGTCTAATTAGCAAAATTCTTTTGCCCTTTGACCATATTCCCGTCCTCTTCCATTATGTTCTTTTCTTTCTCCTGTTTGTTCACTTGCACTCAGTAGGAAGAATACTTCCTTATGGTCTGTTTATTATTTAGCATGTTCTCTTGTAAATTTCAATAACATTATTTCTTTCTGAATTCTCAGATTTGCTCCCCTTTATCAAGTTCTATATATCTTGATTCAGACATCATAGATTGCCTACTGAGAGCCTTACGAGTAAGTTGCAAATTATTTTGGTTTTTTGTTAATATACATGTTAACATTTTCTCATCTAGTAGAAATTCTCTCAAGTTTACTGTATTCTTTCATCTCAAAATGTATTTTTGATTCAGATGGATGATTTAGCATCAGATGATCCAGCTGTTTTGGCTCCTTGCTTAATGGTTCTTCGGATGTTAACTTCAACTTTTTATTTAAATTTGAAGAGAGAGCTACAGGTTGGAAATTTATTACCATTCCTCAAATTTATTTTGAGTACATTGTTGAGGTTTCATTCATTTCATGTAGATATTAGTTGAAGCAATTATTACTTATCACTTGTGGTCTGCAAATCTAAAAAATTTTCTAATATTCATATATATACATTTTTAAAGCTCTTAGACTTACATTTCTCAGAAGATGTGTAGGTTATCAGAAATCTGTTTTTCTGCTTACCAATTCCAAAGGTTGCCATAATAAGATTTGTTAAATTTTTTTGGAGCTTTTTCTCATTCTTGTTGCATCCAGCCATTCTTAAATAACAACAATTTAATGATTGTGTGTTTTTTTTTTTAAAATAAGTGCTCCTAATCTGTTATGATGATTTTACTGTTATTGTTAGTCTATTCTATATGTTTCATCTTCTAAAAACTGCATAGTTGTCGAGCAACTTAGCATTATTTTCTTGTCTTTCTCTGTCTAGTACTCTAGCTGCTATGTGGCTTGATGTGATAATGATTGCCGCTTCTCAGGATGAGGTCTTATGGAACCTGGTTATTTTATTCCGGAGCGATAATGGTGATTTGCGAAATGCCGGTAGAGATGCTCTTCTACGGTTAAATGTATGACCTGCTGCTTCATAGACTCATTTTTAGCTTATTCCTTTTTTTTACTATGTGACTTCTTTTATCTCCTTTTCAATAGATAGATTTTGATTTAAATTGTCGATTACATATAATATGGAAGTTGATAATTCTTTTGCTACTTTGGGGTCATGTAGTCAGAGCATGCTCATAGTAGCTGAAACCATGAAATCCTCTTCTGTTAACAGAGTGAATTTTTATTTCAATTGCAATCTCAGGTTTATGCTTGGTAGGCTCCTGAGTCCTGAATGCTATGAAACCCTGCAAAGTGCTTTGGCTTCTTTTCAATTTTGTTCAATTGGAAAATGACATATTGCAAGTCTTGTACAACTAAGACATCGTGTGAAATTTTTAGATTCATCAATTATTAGTTGTTACTATTTACGTAACTAATTATTAATTAGGATTCATCTTTCTATCAGAATTCCAAATAACCTTATATATATATATCATTGATAAATAGAAGATATTACAGACAAGCATTTAAACCTTATATATTTTATATAATTCCCTAACACCCCAACTTAAGCTGGTTTGAATATACTATAAAGACCAATTTGTTATGAATCTGGAGGGAGGATATCTATGTGGAGTGACGTGTTGAGGGAAGATATATATGCGGAGTGACACACGTGGAGGGAATATACATCCTGCCAGAGATGTTTGTGGAATGCCACACACAGAGGATTGATATGATTCCGATTCAGGTCTATGGAAATCAGCATGCGGAGAGACGACTCTGACATACACATTGAGAAGATTACTAATCTAACTTGAGATCCATGGAATGATTTATGTGAAGAAAAGATGACTAATTCAATTTAAGGCTTGCTAAATGATGGACACGGAGAAACATTTACTGACTTTAGATCTGCGGATTGAGGCCACCAGAAATGCTAGGCGCAATAGTTTGAGATTCGTGGAAAGATAAAAGCGGAGAGAGGAGGAAGGGAGAGCTATCAATTCAATGATCCAAGAAACGACTGCACTAGCTGTGACTGTGACATGAGAAGGCAGTGTAGGGTGCTTGAACGGAGGACGCACATGGTTGGTGTGATTGCATGAAGGGCGCACATGGCGAGTGTGTGGCCATTGGGTGCACTCTCTAACAGGACGCGCATGGAGAGGGAGCTCTAACAAAGGTCGCATGCTGATCCAACAAAGGCAAAGCGGCACATATTGGTTTGGGGAAGATGATGAGAAGTTGGCATCCCTTGAGCAAAGAAGATCGAAGCTGAGAGACACATGGATTTTCTATATAGGAGAGAGGACGGCTATGACTCCTTGTTGGGGGAAACTTAGGGTTCCTCTTCTCAAAACCCCAGCTAGAACCATCTTTTTATGTATTATTGATAAAAACACCATACTAACCACATGCTAGTGCTGTAAATTTTCATGTAGATTACTTAAAACACTTACAAGCTAGATGCTATTAAATGTTTATAGACTTGTTTGATGTTAGAATAGTTCCCTTATTAGCTAGGTTTACTAATTCTTTATTTTAATGAGGTCCCTTCTGTTCAATTGTGATTATGTTCCAAGTGATTCCTCTTAATTTGGTGTCATGTACCAACTTATTGATAGAACTGACTATTAACTTGCTAGGTCGTACCTGCTGGCCCAAATACGTAAGCCCTGAATTAGTAAGGTCTAGAATTAAATGACATGACATGCTTAGAATGAAAATGGACCCACTAATTTTTTAGCTCAACCATTAGCTCAAATGTTTGAGTTCAAGTTAACACTATCATCTAAGCTTATAAACTCTCTTTATTAGACAACTTCAGTTGGGACTGAACTAGAGTGCCACGATTGGTATGAAAGCCTTCATAATCCCTCTTCCCCCTTTTCATTTCTCTCCTACATCGCCTTCTCTTAGCACACTTTACCTTTTCTCCTATCCATATTGCAATACAAAAACATCTATTGTGCCACTACTTCCTTCCTTTGCCATGCAATGTTACTTCTGCATGAACAAAAGTAGCATTCTCAAGTTCCACCCACAACAAAAGGATATCTTACCTCTTCTTCCCTGCAGAATTTTATCTCCTCTTCATTCTCTCCAGAGTATACATATTATTTTGTGTTACAATTTTTTTACCAGCAGTTGCTCTTGAAGCTTCAATTGAAGTTAGGCCAATTAGCTACTGGAGTGCAATTCAGTTAATTGTTTATGTTGGAATATTTTGTTACTAATATATTTTACAAGTTACTAAGCCTTTCTTTTTGGCAGATTAATTGCTCTTCCATAGTTTCACTACTCGAATCAATTCATCTCCAAAATCATAAGCTTGTGCCATCAAAAAGATTTAAGAGGAATAAGCATCCAACTGAGCATGCTTCTTCTCTTCATCAAGCTGCATTGTCTACACAAGAATCAAGACTTTCTGTTCTCATGTCATTACTGGACATCTTGCTTCTGAAAAAAAACTTAAATGAAAGGTTTGTGGTGATGATCCAATATCCTTGTCTGTTTACTTTTTATTTTATTTATTAAAATGTTTGAGCCTGATTAACTAACTGCATTCACATTTGTAGGCCTTCTCTAGTAAAACCTCTTTTCAAGGTATTAGAGGAACTCTTTTATGATAATTGGTGGGATGATGTCACTACTTCTGTTTACCAAGCTCGTCATGCAATATTAATAGTTCTTAAGGACATTATTGATTCCTTGTTGTCAAATCTTACTCTTGCTGTGAGTGTTTCTAAATTAATGAAAATTTAAACATCTAAATTCACCCACTTTTGTTCCGGAAGATATTAATATATGCATATATTTCTTTTGCAGGATTGTACATTTACCCATGCCAATATAAGTCTTATAGTTCAAATTGCAAGATCTACTACAGATGTCACAACTCGTAACCATGCATTCTTATTGCTATCTTCTATTACAAAGGTCTCATCTGAGTGGATCTCAGAACACATTTCTGATGTATTTGCCGTGATTGGGGAATCTGCATTAAAACAGGTTGGCATTTTTTAGATAAAAGTTAGCATCATTATCACAGCACTTCAATTTTGTTGGATTAATTTTGTCAAAAGTCCCTTCAACAACTTGTGGGTTTCCTCTCTATTTAATGTTTCTGTCTTCATATTATGCCTATACAATCTAAATACATTCTTTCTCTTCCTTCTTGTCTACAGGTGCACTTTTTTGTCTTGTAAAAATCTTTAGATAAATATAATTAAGTAACTTAAATTATTGAACAAAGAAATGTAACCATCCTTTTTTTTCTACAAAAAGGTTTTCTTTGCTTATTTGTAGCTTTAGTTAAGAAGAGACAGTTTTTTTAAATAAAAATAATGGTGATAAGGAGATAACACTATGAGCATTTTATAATTCTTTGAAGACCATATTCATTGAAAAATGTTAATAAATAACCACTAGTTATTACAACATACAGCCACAGCCTCAAGCTCAGAGCAATTTAGGGCATTTTTAAACTTATGCCTTGGCTGGCACAACCTCAGCTAGGTACTTCTAGAACAAGGGTTAATTAACAGACTTGCAGAAATGAAATCCCATTAATTAGTTACTTTATTTTACTGGATTGTTTTTTTGCATGCCCTACTGAATTTTTAGTTGCAAGTCAACATGAATACTTCTTATTGGTGTTTATGCTGGAACCTCATAAATGATTTCCAGCAGTGAATTTCATGCTCATTTCCTATATCTTCTAGTTATATAGAATAGTGCCTTTGGATCTTTCTGCATATATTAACAATTTGTTTACATTTCTTGTGTAAAAGAACGATAGCCACTCACAACATGTTCTTGAAGATCTGATATCTACTATGGTGCCTTGCTGGATGTCGAAGGCCAAAAGTATAGATAAGTTGCTACAGGTACTAGGTCTATGCCTATCAAATGCCCTCTTATTATTATTATTATTATTATTTTTCATGAATTAATTTTTTCCAGATATTTATAAGAGCTCTTCCAGAGTTTGCTGAACCCCGACGCTTGACTCTGATGGTGTATCTTCTGAGGTTTGTCACTAATTGAAACATCTTTCTTTCATTTAACCATCTTATTTATTATCTTTTCTGATGAATTGACCTGCTAGCAGAGTCTTACAAGAAGAACGCAGCTTAGACATTCTTATTTTCCATCTATTCCATTCGTTGGTACTGCGGCTTACTAAGATTCCTGAATCTCGAAGGAATTTGAATGATTTCTTTTCTGTTGCTACCCTTAGTGAGTGGGAATACTCCTTTGCAGTAGAAATCTGCAGTCAGTACTCCTGCCAGATATGGTTTCCTTGTTTAGTAAAGCTTTTCAAACAACTTGGAGCACATAATGAAGAAGAATTTCTCTTTCAGCTACATTTGATAATGCAGTTTGCTTTGCTTAAACTGCAAGATCCTAAATTACTCTTTGATCTCGAGGCTCTGGAAGATGTTGGATATCTTCAGGTACATTTTATTGTTCGTCTTTGTATTTAATGCTGTTTTATTCCTTATTCTTATCAATATCTGTGATTCTCTGCTATTGATATTTTATCATGCCCGGCCCTTGTGTTGTGCTGAATGTCTACTTTGTGTTATCTGCTCTTTTACACATTATTAACCTTTAATATGACCTTGGGAATGATCTAGCACGCCATGCTGTTCAATGTTTTATACAACAGGCAGCCCAAAACTTTCATACCTGGATATTCTCATGTAGGGTATGCTGTAAAGGTTATATTATTTGTTTCCAAGCATCGAGATTCTTTTACCAGTACATGCTCCTATGTATATAAATAGACTCTCATCATTTTGTTGTGCATTGTGGCTAGTAAGGCTTCCAAAATTTCATTTTACATTGTGGTTACTTTTAGATGTTAAGTTCTTATTGGTGATCCTTGACATCTGTTTTCTCAATATTTTTTTATCATCTTTTGTGCAACTGATTGTTTGTAGTATTCTATTGTCTTTTGCTTCTTAATATGTTGTGAAGGTACACTCAACTGTATCGGCACAGTGCAGTTCTCCCATCTTTTGTAATTCCACTCCTACAATCACAACCCTTTTTGATATTACAAGTATTAAAGAAATATATGTGCTTGTATATATTAGCTAAAATAGGCACTAGGATATGTATTCCTTTTTACAAATACTAAGATTAGTCATCTTGTCCACTTGGGGCTTTGTTATCTGAGATCTATTATCTGCATATCATCTAACATCCTAACATTGTCCTAAGTTCTTTGAAATCCATTCCTTTTCTCCCTTTTACTGGATTCCTCATCATCTGTAACTTTTACCAAGTATCTTCAATAAGAGTTCACCTTTCGTTTTGTCATGGTTCTACAATATGAGTTAGATTCCATGTTCAATACTTTGCCCTTTGCTATTGGTGATTCGGATGCTCATATGCTTGGGATGGGAACTAAGTTAGAGGTGGAGTGCATTAGGAGGAAAGGTTCAAGACATTTCCCAAGATTAGGATGTCTGTGTTGCTGTAATGGAGGTTGTGACTGAGTTAAGAAGCAGAGCCGTTTGTGAGGAAAGCCTAGAGATATTTTCCACTCAATTTGTTTTGTTATCCTCTTCTTCCTAGGTTCTTTGGCATACTTCTAGGAAGCACAGTCACTTATAGGTGATTGACCACTTTTGTACCACTCAAAATGCAAGTTAAATCGAGTCCAGTCACAGCCACTCTAGGAGGTTGTTTGTTCTGAACAAAATGTATGCTACAACTGGTGCTCCGCCTCAAACTGCAGTTAGGCAGCTTCACTAGGCTAATAGTAATTAGTTTGAAATCCTTTCTCTTCCCACGGAATCTCCTTCTCTTGATTAAGGTGCTATGCCTTATTTCATTGAACCAAACAGGAGCTGCAGTCGCCTACTTCTCATTAACAATTAGTACTACGCCTTAAACCCTCTTGGGGTAATAATCTATTGAAATATTTCCTCATACTTCCTCAGTTGTAATTCAATTTAATTTAAGATGCAAACTTTCATAAATATAAATTCTGTACAAGTTTTATATTATTGGGCGTTCTTATATACTAACTCGATTGCCATGCTTTCATTGAAATTTCTAAGAACCTTACAGAAATAACCTACAATCATTTGAGTTGATCTTAGAAATATTTGAAGTGTGTTGAGCATTACACATACAAAAAATCCTGTCGTTCTGATCAGAGATGGAAAATCTAACACAGAAAGAAACTTGAAACCTTGCTAACATGTCTTGGAAGTTCATTATATGGTCAATTCTTCATAGTTCATAAAAGGCGATTCGCTCGCCCCCAGCGCCCCCGCCAACCCATCCATGGGTCAACACGGAGAAGGTAAATCACGGGTGGCTACTAGCCATTAGTGCACGTGGTTAAGGCATGGGGATTCTTCATAGTTCATAGCATAACTTCTCGAAATTAATATCAATTTTTGTGATGCCAATTTCTTGTTTAATTTGATCAAATCTATAAAATTATCATTACCATATGTCACACAACATTTAAGTCAAAACATTAATTACTAGATAATAAATTACATGCAAATGCAACTATTATAATGTGATGATGTTTCAATTTACTTTTGCAACATAATTTTTACTTTGCAATATATAAGAATAAACCCTTCACATTCTTTTTAGCCCTGGCCAACCACCCTACATCATATAGGTTCCATTGCTTGAACAATTGGATTGATATTCAACATTGCCCCTCTTCTTGTGTAAGGTTGGATAATCTTGGACTATATTGGAGTTTGGATGCCTTCTTTATACTTCTGGATTGTGGAAACTATTGGTTACACTTTTTTGTAAAGAAATGAACACTACTTTTGTATGTAAATCGTGCATTATACTTCCACATGCCATATCACCTAGCAATGTACTTTTACAGACGACACTTGGAGCACTAATGCAGGAGGTTGTATTGCATTTGCAACGTATCAGAGACAAGAGGAGAATGAATAACATTGCTTCAGATAGGATAAAGGGGCTAAAAAGGTCCGCAGACAAAATATTAAATCTCACTGCAAATTGGATGGCTCCATCTACTTACTTTATAAGCATCACAAAGTTACTGGACAACACAGATAACAACGTGAAAAAGCAGGTAAATTTGTTGCTTAACTTTATGTTTTTGGTTTCTTTTATTACAGTCATGGAAAATATGGTATTTGACATTTGATTTTGACTGTAGCTTATAGTTTTTCTAATAATTTGTTATCTTTAAATGATTTTCTAATTTTACTTCGACTTCATAGACACTGGGGCTTTTATGTGAGATAGTGAAGAACCAAAATTCTGTTCTGAAGAAAAGGAAAGCAAAACAATCACAGCTTAGTCTCCCGCTAGTTATTGGTGAAGATGTTAAACCATTCTTTGACAACTTGTGTTCAAAAATAGTCCAGTTGATTAATGGAGATCTAGATACTTCAGACACCAGAGTGAAGCTAGCAGCAGTTTCTTCAATAGAGGCATTATGTAAGAAGTATCCGGCTGAAAATACAGTATTTGAAACATGCCTCGCAACTATTGTGAAGTACATTAGTTTTGATGACTTGGCTCTCTCTTCTGTATGCATACAAGCCGCAGGGATTCTAGTTAGTGTTCTTGGGTCAAAAGCATTGCCACAACTACCTCTTATTATGAAGAATATAATGAAACAGTCTCATGAAATTTCAAGCTGCCCCATTATGGAAGATGAAAATAGACACAAAATGGCACTTGGTGGGGATTCTGATAACAAGTCATCTATGTTACTTTCTGTCCTCAACGCCATAGAGGCAGTTATAAAAGAATTTGGGGGGGCTTTGAATCCATATCTCAATGATATCTTAGATCTTATAGTACTTCATCCAGTATATGCTCTCAGTGTAGATTCAAAGATAAAGATGAAAGCTGATGCTGTGCGAAAGCTGTTCGTGGTTACAGTTCCTGTAAGTTTTTGCTCTAACTACATTGTTGCTCGTGAGTTGTAATTTTTTCTTTGAAACCTTGGAAGTTTTTGTGTATGTGCTTCTACTTGGTTCATATTGTTAATCTTTGCAGGCCCGGCTTGTTCTCAAACCTCTGCTACAAATATACTCTAGTGCTCTTGAATGTGGTGAATGGAGCTTGTCATTGGTCTTTGGTATGCTTTCCGACATGATTAGTTCAATGGATATGCCAACTATAAGAAAATATCATGTGAAGATATATGAACATTGCTTGGTAGCACTTGATCTTCGACGTCAACTCCCAAAGTCAATTAAGAACATAAACATAGTGGAACAAAGTGTAATTCAAGCAATGGTCAAGCTTTCCATGAAACTTACTGAGCCGATGTTTAGCCCTCTTTTCTTCCAAAGTCTTGAGTGGGCAGATTTGAAATTTGAATGTGATTCGGTTAAAACTGGAAGTTTGAACCGAAATATTTCCTTCTACTATTTGGTCAATGAGCTTTTGGCACATCAACGGTGGGTACTACACTGATCATCAATGTTCAGAATTTTTAGTATGCTAACTATTTGTTGAGTTGCAACATTGTGCTATACTTGAAGATTTGCAATACTGTCTTGTGTTTGTTCTACATTATGCATTCTGGCATGGGATTGAGAATGGATGGTGGCTAGCGAAGGATCTTTTGGATTTCTTTGCAATCATTACATGTCCCTTGAATTGTTGGGAGTGGTAGGATGTTGGGAAGCAATACAACAACCACCAAGCCTTATCCTACTAGGTGCATGTTGGGAAGCAATACATACTAAAAGTTAATATAGTAGTAGTGGGAATGCTAAGATGCATGTTGGGAATTACTTGGAAAGAGACAACAACAAGAACAACCAAACCTTTATCCCATTAAAGTAGGATCGGGATCCTTCTACGCCATTGGACTTAATCTCCTATTATATTTTCATCTATATTTAATTATTTGGAAAGAGAGAATTAAAAATACTAGTCAGCGGGTAATTAGGTGTACCTCTAGTCTATTTTAAAATTAAATAAATAGTTTAAATATCAAGGTCATATAGTTAATGAGTTGAATTGTTTAGAGTGGAAGGTCTAAAGGGGTAGAGGGTGATCAAATAAGAAGTTAGTTAATGACATAAAAATAATTTAACTAATTTGTATATTTCTTGTTATTTAGCCTTGAACCTTGATCAGAGCTTAATAGATGCATACGATCTGTGTCTAGCTAGCCATCATTGACCTAGTAAATTCAAATTTATTGAACCAATTCCTATAATCAACAATCATACGGTTCAAATTCTATTTTTTAAATATTGGACAATGGTCTTACAACTTGAGAAGAGATGAATAATTGCAGGATTTGAATAACTTTAGCTTTTGCAATGGACTTTCTATGTTCTATTGTTATTTAAGCTCCTAGAGGAGGCATTTTATTCTTTAGGTGATGTTAACAATAGCATGTCTTGTTTATGCAGATCAATTTTTGTGCCATATTTTAAGCATTTGTTAGGTGGTTGTGTACGGTGTCTAACTGAAACTCAAGATGTAAATGCGCCTTTGGTTAAAAAAAGGAAGATGGCAAATGGTGCAGGTGTTGTTGTGTCCAGATATGATGAATTTCTGTCACTTGAACAATGGCATCTAAAATCAGTAATTTTGAAATCACTATACAAGTGCTTTCTCTATGATACCAATCAGAAACTTTTGGATTCAACCAACTTCCAGGTTATTTTCTCACCTCTTGAAATATCAATTGTTCTGTAGTTGATCATTTTCTTTTGCACACAAATATTCTCTGTTTAGTTTCTTCTCATTAGGCGGCTGACCCTCCTAATGGAATAAGAGCTTGGTTGTTGTTGTTTTCTCTTTCACATACATAACTCTGAAATACTAGGACAACCATTCATTTTACAAGCAAAAACTTTGAGACTCAGAATGCAATTTTCATGCTAGCATAAGCTCCAAATGTAAAACTAGGAAGCCATTTGGAACAATATAAATGCTTCAATATCTGTTATATATACATGTGCTTGAGATAAGGATCTCTTGTGCCAAAGAGAGAAACTAGCTGAAAGCCATTTGGAACATAGGTATGGTTTGTTTAGTAAAACATATCTCACCTCCCTACCCTGCGAATTGTCTTCCATCGTAATTTGTGTTGAATAACTGCAGAACAATAAGCATATTTCCATTTAACTGTATGGTTCATTTCTCTCTATGAAAAAAAGGTAGATCTGCTAACTTAACGGATCCCCTAGTGCCTACCCTACTGATATGGAGGGAGGTAAACGTAGGTACAGGCGGGAGACGCATGGTGGGGTAAACCATGCCGGTAATCGACCCTGGCCATTACGCCAGAAATGTCATGCACTCATTTCTCTCTGTGAAGCTCTACAGTATGTCTATGTGTATTATGTACTTATATGTTTCTGAGTAAACTCATTTTTGCCACTCTACAAAACAAATTTGTGATGATTTATCACTAGAGATTCCTTGGGTATTTGTATCTGAAACCACTCATCTTTAAATGGATTTTGTTTGGTTCAATCTCTTATTCTCATCATGTTTCCATTCTTATATCATCTATTTGGCATGTTAGTTTTGGTGTTTATATTTAAATCTTCCGTATCAGGTGCTTCTGAAGCCCATCACCTACCAACTTGTAGTTGAACCTCCAAAGCTTCTTGAGCAACACTTGCAAGTACCTACGGTTGATGAAGTTGATGAATCAATTGTTATGTGCCTTGGTCAGATGGCTGTCACTGCTCACTCTGATGTTCTTTTGAAGCCACTGAACCATGAAGTGAGTATAGGGTTCTTCCATGTTGACCTATTATAATACGCAAAGTATTTAATAATCTAAGCATCTTATCATAATAAGCCTGATTCTTAATGGGCAACTAACTGCACAGGATGTTCTTGTTATTTCATTTATGAATTCTTTCTTGAATCCTCAACACGTTATGATGCAGGATCTAACCAATTTATGAGGCCTGAGTTAGTATCAATTTGCTAATAGAGTATAGAGCAATGGATTTATAAATGTCTTGATATTTTCAAATAGAAGTTGGATTATATATCATGCTTAATTTGTTAAAATCATCATATATTTTATGGATGTACCATGGCATTATAGTTTTCAATTCATACACTATACAGTTTATGATACTGTTTTCTTTTATTTGTAAAGGTGCTGATGCAGACGAGAAGCGAGAAGACTCGTCCGAAGATACTAGGTCTCCGAATTGTGAAGCATTTGGTAGAGCGTTTGAAAGAAGAATACCTCGTCTTGTTGCCCGAGACCATCCCATTTCTGGGAGAACTACTCGAGGATGCTGAGCTACCCGTTAAAACGCTGGCTCAACAAATTCTGAAGGAAATGGAGGCGCTCAGCGGCGAAAGCCTTCAGCAATACTTGTAGCGCGACAACAGACTTGCCAATTTTGTTTCGATTTCGTTCCTGTAACTTTCTTTAGGGCCAATTGTGCCATGTTAGTTTTGTATCAATTATGTAACTTATTATCACTGATTGGCCAGCGATGTCGGTTATCGAAATGGTTGAGCAATTCAGCATCTCACATGGTCTATTCAATTCCATTAGCTCTTCTACTCAAACTAGCTTGATCGACCCCTGTTAGCTTGTTTAGTTTGTGTTCTTTGTGTTTCATCCGGTTCTCCATTAGTGTTCCTTGCGTAATCTAATTAGGAACCTCAAATGTGATCTCATTGATTCAAATGTGTAAATTTGATTCCTTTGATTCTTGCAAGATAATTCAATTGTTCTACAAGAATAATTTGATGAACTAGCAGGCGATCGTATCGAAGAAGAACTAGTTACGATGCCTGTTACTGCGTGGTTGCTTTGTGGATCTCTTGATCGACTCGATCCTCTGGAGCCTAATCTGCTCTCTGAATCTGGCTATGAATTCGTCCGCCTTCTTGTCGACCTCGTTCTCTTCCGATTCTGTTCCGGAGTGCGGTGCCTCTTCTTCGTCTCCGACTTCGCGCTGCTCGTCGCTTGCTCTTGCCGCCGCTTTCATGGCTGCGCCATGGGATTGCTTGGGCCTGAATGTTCTCACTGACCTCCCGGTCGAAGGACCCTCCTTGGAGTTGCTTGGCTTGAGAGAGGGAAGATCGGTGACTGTGTCGTTGACGCTGCCCAAACCCTTCCGCCTCCAGTCCTTCAATTCGTCCTTGGATGTTTTTGCTGTGTCCTTTCTCTTTGGGGGGAATGGCGGTGGCGGCGGCGGCGGTGGTGGGGGACTGACTTTGTTGTTGTTGCTGTAGGTGCTCTTTGGCTTCGCGTCCGATGAGGGAGACGGCGAGGGAGAAGGCCGCTTTGGGGAAGGCGAAGTGGAGGATGGACGATGTGGTGGAAGGGTAGTAGTAGATTTGCTGCCGACCACCTGTTCGACCTTATTCGCCGTCGACTCTGATCGCGAGCTCCAGGGGATTGGAGAGGGAAGGACGACGGAATCCGTTCTTGGCTCCGATAACTGGGCTTTGGATTCGTAATTAGATTGGTTAAATCGTCCGGTAATCTCTTGGTTCCTTTGTTTTATGCGCCGGACGGGCAACGACCGATGCTTAGTGCTGATGCCGGCTTCTTTGGCAACCAGAGTTTCTGGTTCATTTCTGTAGAACTGAGAGTTCCAAGTCTGCAGCTTGCTGTCAACCACACCACCATCGTCTTCGTCGTCGAAGACCGGCGAAACTTGAAGCATCTGTGAAGCAAAAGACCGGGGGCTCTCATCCTTCTGCTGTGAATCCTTCTCCACCCCTGTATCTGCGTTGCGCTGGCTGAAAATGCCGTAGGACACTGCGATCCCTACGAAGAGGAGATGAAGAAGCTCCCAGACTCTGGTGAAGATGGATTCTCCAATGAACTCGGGTGCCTGTGAGGGGAATTGAGAGAGGATGGCTATCAAAACAATGAAGAAGGTGAGCTTGTAGAGGATGCTCGACAAGGCTATCGATGAGGCTTTTTGAGCTTTTGGAGATGTTTTCAGCTTGGGAATTGGAAGCTTGGAGGGGTGAAGAATTGAGCTAGTCTGTGGCTCAGTCATACTATTTGGTGGATGAAGAGTTGCTTGTTCTACTTTTGCTCTCGATGTTTCTTGAGACGGAGAGGGAACTGAAAAAGGGAAGGCAAGAATGGGAGGAGGAGGAGGAGGAGGGAGGAGGGTTTACTTAAAGAGCAAGGAAGAATCCATTGAAGGATAGGATCATGCAAAAGCTAAAGCTTGGTGGAAAGGTGACAAAATATTTTTTTTTTCTTATTGAAAGCATCAACTACCTCTCATCGTTAGTCGAAAAGTACCATAATGTCCTTACCGGTTATGAAATTCCGATTGTTATCAATGGCAATATTTCTTTTTTGTTTCTTCACATGTATCTGTTTCACTGCTGCAGCTCATTTAGATACACTAGATTGCTAGATACATCAAGCAACTCAAGTAAAAGATCCAAGTTCAGGTATTTGGAGTTTTGAACTAATCTTCACAGCGCGAAATGGTATATAATCTGATGTTATGTGATTGCACTATTCCACTGTAAATTACTAATGATCTTTGGTTTAAGATGCTTACTGGTACCTTGATGATTGTTTACTAGAACTCAGCGATATTTTTACCCCTTGTTTTTCAAGCACAGTTATTATCAACTTGGACAATTAGACACTAATTACATAAGCTAATAAAGCATTACATGCTTGTTTTAGGACTGCTGCCCCGGGGCTATGATGCAGTGGTAAGGGCGTTTAGTTGTCTCCCAGGTATCCACGGTTCGATTCCCAGCTACAACGCATTTTATAGGAATTTTTCCTCTAAATGGGAATTGTAACTAAGGGATGCTGGGTTTCTGAGCTGCCCACAGCGAGCGCTTCCCGCTTTACCTGGTGGC
>JBAMIE010067702.1:0-17604 GCA_037177295.1 Kaempferia parviflora
TTTTGGTATATATGAAACTGTGGTACGCGATTTGGTAATTACATAAACGTTGGTACGCGATTTGGTAAAAAGCTGATAGAACAAAGAAATTAACATGACTTGTTTAGAGGGAACAGATTGCCTTGGAGAAAAGACTAGATTTTACAAATTGACACACTGAAAAAGTTATATAGGATTGAAAGTTGAGTTTAGGAAATGAGATGATAAGCACCAAAAATGCCTTTCCAATAACAGTAGAAGGATCAAATCAAAGTGTAATCTTGTGAGAATCTAGATCAAACTATCCAACAGGATTGGCACACACATACAAAAACAAACTCCTCGAATTTGGGAGAACTCGGATGTGATTGGCACACACATACAAAAGATTATACAAATCATTTATGAAGAATTTAAATGAAAAGCATCCATCGTAGATACAATCAAATTACATTTTACAATTCTTCTACGCGGCTGAGCCTTTCAGGTTTTTTTTACACTTTAATCAATTCTACACAACTAAGAAATTGATCTAAAACGTTGTTATCACAACTGAAATCCTAATCAACTAAACTAGAAAAAACAAATTTGCTATCACAAAGAATGGCTGACCCTATTCATGAAATAACTGTAGGAGAGAGCTGAATTCCCAGGAAAGAATGGCTGCGAACCTGGAGTTTGCATATAATGATTGAGCCTGAATAGGATTCTTGGCTAGGAATTTGAATTTCTTGTATCCCAGTTATACCATACCTTGAGAGAGAACTTATAGGCACAAAGATGAAGATATGCTAAAGAAAAACTAAAGGCCACACGTAGAACTCACTTTGACTAAAGGCAGGTCTCAAGTCCTCATTGCACATGAAATTCAAAGGAAATGATACGAGGTGGCCTCTCACAGACTGTAACTGCTTTGTTGGGTCGGTGTCTTTCGGTTCTGCATCCTCACTTGGCTCCAACTTGGATGAAGCTATGCCTAAATCAATGGTTATGTACCCAAATTTCTCCTTAAAATAGTTAGCGCTTTGTCGGAATGTCGATCTGGGAAAAGGTTGCAATTAGTTAGACTGGTAATGAACATTTGAAGGTAAAAAGGAAACAAAGAAAGAAAACAGTTGAGACCTGGAGTCAATAAGATCGTTAGGAACACAAGAAAACACTTCCTGGTAGATTGTGGTGTTTGTCTGCCAAGACGAATGAAATCATCAAAGTTGAACATGAGGAAAAATGAGGAAACATGAGGCTTGTTCAACTAAAAAATTCGTATACAAGAAAATAAGAGCCATGTGCGGTGACTTTCTTTTATTGTTTAACTAGATATGACCGTGATTACTGGAAATAACTTGAAATTTCTGTAACATGTTTAAAGCACATGGCATTTAACTAAATCTCATATAATCACAGGGTTAAGAGAATTATAAATAGGGATTTGTGAGATGGCAGATTCCTACGACAGATTACATATAAGCATAATAAGGAAGAGAGAATAATTTGTCTTAAAGCATTTACGGTATCCAACTCGAGGGATGCATAAAATTACCACTATTTGGTGAAACGACTATCTTTTTATTTTTTTGTAGAATGTGATTCTACTATGTAATAGCCAAGTATGCAAAAACTTAACCTAACCAAATACAACAATATGATATTCTCAAAACATTTGTAAAGATCCCTTAAGCATTCCAGAAATAAAAACTCCCCTTAAGGTTGATTTATTCCAACAGGATTCTATTGAGAGAATTATGGCAATTCAGATGACAAACTGAACTTAGTAGAGTATCACGTTGAATAGTTTGTTCTGTGTTTGCTTGTCACTATAATACTATATATCGTGATGGAGGTCATTTTCTGAATTTTTGGACATGTTCGTGATTTATTGATCTAGGTTTACCATATCTATTTATATTTTAGTTTCCCACCTCCTTTCAATTCTGATAATTTATATACTAGATGTGACTTATTACATAAGAAGAATTATAATGAAAAAATGGAGTCAAGGCATTGCTTCCAAGAAACCACATGATATTTTTGAATTTCCGCACCTTAGCTGTGGCCATCCAGATGTCATTGTATGTTGTGTTGCTGACTGGATCTCTAATCTCACCGATCTGCAACGATTATAATGAATATTATCAGATACAATGGAAATTTTTCTATCTTATGTCCCTTCACAAACTTGATGAGTCAGCAACACTGTAAAAGAAGCATGAGAATCAATGGAGCACAGAGTAATGTAATAATCTAGATTTTATATCAACTTTTTTTTTGGTTGTTTCTGCAACAAAATACTGGCCCATCCCACATGTTGTCATAGTTTAAGGCTGACGTCGTTAATTCATGTATTCTTTGTCCATATTTTATTTACAAAAATCATATATGTTTTAAATCATGTTATATCCCTAATAAAAATAAAATATAATACATTTTTGTGGTTTTTTTAAAAAAAAACCCAAGCCTATTCCAAGCACGACCATACACCAGTCTAAGATAGACCAACACCAACTTGAGCCATGCTCAACATGGCCTATTATCTAGAAACTGTTAGGTTGGGAATGACCCAGTTTGAGTCAGATTGTCTGAGATCGGAGGACACTGATTTTACAACACGAGGACCAATACAAAAAGTTCATAGATATATCAACCAATGTTTGCAATTGCCAATTTATGCAACTTTGTACACAATGGTCATCGCCTGTTTGAAACTTTGTTACAAATAGTTGAAATGCTGTATTTGTCATGACTTGTATAGGAGAAAGAACTAACCCCCATCAATTTTATTGAATCTAACCACAGACCTAAACTCTCTCGACTAGCTAGCAACTTCCAATGTAAACTGGAATACAAAAGACTCCCCTACTTAAGATTCCACATCTTCATCAGGACCACGTGTAATTCATAGCTCAATCATCAATGATATGTAAGATTCAATGGCAGTTCCACTAGTACATAAGTAGCCATACATAGAATTAGGCTCACTTTGATATATTATTATGACCCACATAGACAAGAAATTAACTTTGTTGCACCCAACCACTCCCTGAAATACCTAAGCTCAATAATAGCTGACCCATGCATGTCAAACCTCTTAATTAACCTACATGTCAACATATTGACCAAATTGTCACCATTGAGGCTAAACTGGGATGTCACCGTATTGTTCTAGCTGTAGATTGTAATTGATACCTACATTAAAATTTTGACACTGATATAGAGTTCATCAAGAGAATGAGGAAATCCTTACATAGGTAATCTCAAAGCACAAAGGTAATTCACAGTGAAACCTTACATAGGTTGAGGCAGAGTGAGTGTATTACTTGCTTTACACCCTCTATTAACCATCGGATAATAACTCAACAATAAGCACAAACAGGTAGTGGGCAGACAGTAATCCACAGTGTAAAAAGTGAAGTATACGCAATAACGAGCTATCGCATGAAAATGTTGCAGGAACTGTTGAATCAATACAATGAGGAAATTAAAAATGAAAAACCAGTGATTGATTGTAGTCATAGGTGAAAATAGGAACATTTTCATAATCAACCAAATTGAGATTTCCAAAGCACCTGGCATCACAAATCAAGATAAAACTCCTATGAGAAAATAGCAACTTAACTACAAACCTCTCCAGAATGAAGTCCTAGATGTTCCAACCACAGTGAGAGGCGAAGAGTAAGGGAAAATTTTCCTGCTTTCCATGACTTTCCATTCATGAGTGAATCAACAAATTCTTTGTCTTCTATAAGTACACCAATCTGAGATAAACAAGCCACTTATGGTAAATCAGTGTCTGATGGATAATGGTAGATGTCCACATAACTTTTTTAACAACATATATTTATTGTGAACTTCTTGCTCACTTCAAGTGGTTCTTAGAATACCTCAGAATCTCTTGATCCTAACAAGCTTCTATCATTAATATTAGCGGAACCAATCAACACCTCCCGATCATCAACTATCATTAGCTTGCTGTGAACATAAACCTGGCAGAATAAAAGAGTGAAGAAGGCCTCTCATGTCACGGTAAGAAACAAATTGTGGTCATGAATCTCAAAATGAAAGAAAAAAAAGGTGGCAATAAATCATACAAACAGAAGGAATATCTACACTGCAATCCATTGCACAATGATGAGGCCCAATGGTGCCACTGTAATAGTGGCCATCCCGATACCAATGGGTCGACCATTATTGGGATTAGTCCCAAGAAAAATTACTATTTAATCAGACCTGAATACTCTAATATTCTTAACGTAAATAATTTAATATTGTAATATTTACTCATTTGAATCATTTTTAAAATTAAATAAGATCCCATTACTACTAAATAATATTAAAAAAATTAAAAGTAACATTGACAGTGTTATATTTATATCGATTGTTTGAATGTTAGATATTTATATAAACAAATCTATTTCATTTTCTTTCATATTTTTTATTTTTAATTTTTCATGACCATTCCCACCCATACTACAGTGTTATATTTATATCGATTGTTTAAATGTTAGATATTTATATCGACAAATCTATTTCATTTTCTTTCATATTTTTTATTTTGAATCTTTCATGACCATTCCCACCCATACTATCAATCTGATTCACAAGCTAATTTTGACGACAATGAATGAAAAAATAAGAAGGTTACAAACAACATCAAATGTATTCACCTGATTTGTAACCAGAGGACCACCGTCTGAAAGCTTGCCATATGTTCGAAGTCCATAGAATGAAATAAAATCATGGACTCTAGGACCCATTCGATCATAAAGTTTTTGAATTATTGAATGAGGACCTCTACAAATGGTTTGATATTGCCAGTGCATGATTGCCCGAAGGGATGCAGCACCAGCATCATCTATGCCACCCTGCAGTTAAAGATGTTAACATAAAGAAAATACATTTAACAAATTAAATACAAAGGTGTGTTCTACAGTACTACCTGAAATCCAGGTAACAAGGGTAGAACTATAATAACCCTGAAGCATTTATTATCTTTTTCTGCTTTGATGATTCGCTTATACAATGCATCAAGCACACGGTTTCTTATTATATAATTTCCTTCATGTCCAGATATGAAAAATTGATTCTGGAAAAGGCAAGAGAACGTTGTTAGAAATTATTAGTCCCGCACTATCTTTTGATGATGAATTTAATTATATACAAAATAAGCAATTAACTAATTATATTACCAACTCGGTTTTAGAAGTGAAAGAAATACGGATATATGCATATACTGTTGTAACATTCAATCTAAATATCATTATTTCGTGACAAGAATTTTTCAATATTCCTACCGAATAAATGAACATACAAATATTTCATGAAATTCAAGATCATAAGTAAAACCATAGTTTAAAAAGATCTATGAATGTGACAAAAAGTGAACTTTCAATATTTCCTTCCACAACTGGAATTAGAAGAGCATCTCAGATCTGAAAAAGGCTCTACCAAATATGTAGGATAAATCAGTTATGTCAAACTACATATATTTGAACTAACAATTGTCAGAGGTGCCTCTATTTCATATGAGATCAATGAATTTAAGCAACTCCCAAGTTAGTTGCAGTTGATAGGGATTGCTTTTCATTATGGGAATCAATCCTATTATCATCCATGTAGAATCCATGTCAGATAGCTAGAATACTACCATCACTAGCAAGTAATTCTTCTAGATTTACCCCATTGAAGTCGAGTGAAGTAAGTAATTCTTCTGATTTACCCAATTGAAGTCGAGTGAAGCTCATGATCTTATTCTCACCAAAGGAATTCAAAGAACGAGAATAGATATATTGAACAAAATCAGGTCAAATTAAAGTCCAAGAAGACATATCAATTATAGGGTCATTAGTGGCAAAATGAGGCACTTGAATAAAAGAGCAAAGGAAGAAACAGAACACTAGCTACAAGAAAAAAGTCACAATCCCAACAAAGGTTTAGAAGTAATCTTAAAATGGTGAAATCCTGTTACTCAGCATCAATTTCCACAAAAACCATGAAATGAAGCTTAGATGCTCGTTTCATAAACCATGACAACACAGAGACTTGTGTACTCAGTATAGGATAACACATAGATGGTTCACTACTATACATCCAAAAACAATTATAGCTAGAAGCCATGAACACAAATTTTGAAGTCTTAGGCATGTCATAGAGAATCTATTGGTAGAAAACTAAAACATATTAACAAGATAATATCAATAACTAGAAACACAAACATCATTCTTAGGAAAAAGAACCTCCATACCTCAATGTATATGAAGTGTTCTGCTTTTTCGATAAGAGAAACATAAGCTTTGTGAATGCTTTCTTCTGTTTGGCTCGTACCAGCCGACCATGGACCAACACTCCTGATAACCTGTGCTAACAGGTCATGATCAACCTCAAAATATGTCCATATACTGATTCAACTAAATGAAACAACTATAACCAAGGGAATACAACTTCTTAAAACCATGAAATACATATCACTATTCTCTTGTGAACAAGTAGATCACCTAAATTCACTACATATGGCTCACACAATGTACATACAAGTGAGATGTGATGTAGAATATATTGGCATTAACACTAGGCTAAATTAACCATCAATTATGGGCAAAAAAATGATACAATTTCAAGAGCTTATTGCTATGCTAAGAAGATGAAATGCACACATTACTATTGGTGGTAAAATAAACATAAATCAATAAATTCTCTGCATTCATCTTGCAAATGTATGTGTTCGTGCATGCCAAAAATTGATCTGAATCTATTAAACGTGGATTTTACAAATATCAAATTTCCATTTCACTATGAGAATAATTGTTGTTACCTACCTTATTCTTAGATGCCCAACAAAGCTAGGTAGTTTTTTAAAGATATCATATCTTATTATGGTAGAAAACAAACCAAGTTCTATTAGCTCACATGGTTTCAATTAGTTAAAGTGAATCCTAGGTTAATGTAACTTATCTAGAGTATTATCAGAAAAATAAGATTTGTTACAGTCAAGTGATGGACAAAAAGCATCATGTCACATACCTTAAAATAAAGATAATTTTAAAAAAAAACACGTTGCAGATTTATCTTCCCTGGTTTACATTTTTTTGACATGAAAATTTAAGTATTGTGAACAATAATAATAGAGTTATAGAGGTTTCAATTTGTTGTTTCTCTTAACATCTCTTCAATTGGGGAGTGAGTAGCAGCAATGAACCTAACAACCACAACAATGTTATCCTCATTCAAGATTCATGAAGCTTGTTATAGATCTATTTTGGAATTCCTAATGTCCACTTAACAAGCAAATCAAATAGAATAAAAAAAGTAGTGAAACTATGAAATAGATTTTATGTCATCTAGTTTCAGATGGGGACAAAAACTACAATGCAAAATGAGATTTTGAGCCTTGCTCCAAACTGTATATGACATGATGAGGTTTCTCATGAGCACAGTGAAACAATACTACAAAACTATTTTAGATCAAAAAATCAGAGGCAACAGAGCAAACATGAATAGATAATGATGTTCCAATTTTCTCCAAGTGATTTTTTACATACCTGACACCGACATGAAGTCCTTGGACCAACTTGTCTTGATTCATCTGTAGATTCTAGTTGTCTACCTCGCTCCTGTGTCTCCCACCACTCCACATTTTGAATGGGTGGTTGGTCTATTAAATTAAAATTATGTTCTTTCCGAACTTTGGGATAACTGAGGTCATCAACAAATTCTTTCTTCTGCACATCTTTAACTGAATGTCCAACGTTTGCATTTTGAAAAGAGTTGTTCTGGTATTGGTTGGATCTGGTTGGCTGTTCAGAGAAACCAATCCTGCTCAATCCATTAACCTTAGCATGGTCTTCATTCTTTGAAAGCACATCAGGTTCAAGGGATGAAATAAGTGGAATATCTTGACATGGAGAAAATGAGCACTGCTTTGTAATATCTTGTGAGAAGACATTCTGTTTCTCATTGCAAGGGTTTGGTTCTCTACTTCCCATGTAATGTGGAATAACCATGTGCTGCTGAGGCATCAAGAGTGGGATTGTTTGTTCATTCAGAGCTGTATTTCTCTACAAGATAAAAACAAATAAGAACCTAAAGACTCATAAGAGATCTGATTCTGGTAGAAAAATAGAATGTTTTTTCTACCAGAATATTTCTCGTCTCGAAAGGATATAACCTTGGCATAATTCCATCGCTGGACAAAGTGCCTTGCAACATCATGACAAGGTGGTCCCCATAAAGCACATTGGACATCATGCCATGGCATTCGAGGATATCTTTCGCGGTCTAGTTCATCTTTCATAGTATCTTCCCAAGAGTTTGGTTCAGATTCTCTACAAAAGTATTGAATGAGATAAATTCACAAAAATAGAATCACCCCAACTAGTTAGATTCATCCTCTGGTACTGTCATTTATTGGGGAAAAATACCTAGGATTATAATAGTCCTTTCCAGGCCAAACAAAAGGAGGCACGTCCCCAATTTTGTGCTCAAAGTTGTCATAGCGCCCAAAGCACAGATCAAGTCCTCCAATAAAGCTTATTTGATTATCAACTGTAACAATTTTCTCATGGTGGGACCTAGTATAGTATAAGTTTTGCACATCAACAACAAACTACCTAAAATCAAGAAGATAAAATAACAAAAAAAACCTACCAGTAATAAATGCCAGTTGACAGGTGATCTGGATAGCGTAGAACCTTTACATTTTCATGGATATCTAGTAATCTTCTTTTACTATATACACTATTAATCTTCAAAGCAAGAGGCACTTCCTTATAGAGAAGAATATAAATCTGAAAAAAAAAAAGGATAAACTTTTGGTATGAATTAGAAACAAAAGATGTTCCTGCTCCACAAACTAAAGTGAGACTCATGTCTCAAGATTGAACCTAAGATTTCATATCAGATAATAGATTAAGATTTACTACTCAACTTTAGTCAGGGACCCATTGAATAAACCAAGGAATCCTTGTTAATACAATGCGATCCATCAAATTTTCATAGTAGATTGAACCAAATTGTCTAGACTAACATGTCAATCCTTTAGAGCATACATAATACTGGTTATTATTAGTAACCAATAAGATTTGAAAAGCACATAAGAAACATTACACCAGATGACCAGATACTCATCCACAAGTCACGCACTTGATCACACCCATGTCATGTTCTCATATAAGTTGTTGTAATATGGATGCAGTGTAACTCAAAATGTAATCATGGAACAATTATTTTAATTATGTTCATGCCATTAATCATACACTCAATTTTCTGTAATTCACTTGATGATCTTAATAATTGCTCATACACAGCAACAGATGACATTGTTAAAGACTAAGAGAAAAGAAATAAGAAAAAGAACAAAAAACATGAATAAGAATTGGAATATCTCAACATTTTGGTGTAGCTCATCTAACATGTAAATTGAATGACAAACACGTCAATTCTGTTACCGTTTTATATTTGTAACATAAACTTGTCTAGTTTTAGTTTATTAATTATCTGTCATCATTTCAAACATAGTATACTAAAATAATAATAAGGTTTTTACAAAATCTTTTTAAAATAGCAACAGTTACAACAGCAACAACAATAATAATTACATAGGATTTTTAAAATATTAAATATATTTTAGTTTCTAACTCTGAATAAATCATACTAATGAAAAGATGAACTTTTTCCTAACAATGAAGCTACCACCTTAAAACTCCAAAGTATAAAAATCGAGACTATTATGAAGCAGTGTTAGGTGACTTTGTCGAATTTTTGTGAAAGAAAATGTAGAGAATAAAAATTAACAGTACATGGTACCTGAACACCCAGCTTAGCTTTGGCCTCTAGCAGAATATCAAGCCGGGAACAGTCATGAACACTAAAAGGACGCCGTAGATACAACTCTGGACAAAGCCACCAGTCAGTTATGAATATCTGCATCAGACTCCTTAGTGAATAATCTCATATTTCAAATCAAAGAAGTATTTATTGTTAAAGACTATCTCTAAAATCAAAGAGACCTGTGATTTTGCTAGTTCAATTGAAGAAGCAATTGCTTCAAATGCAGCATGGCCATCAACGAACCATTGAACGTAGCTATCATCTTCAAGTAAGCCTCTTGGTGGTGCAAAAGAGTCAAAACGATGAGGATTACACCACCCTTCAGGAGGCCACAATCCAGCATCATTTATTGCTGCAACCCACTCTTTAACCTTTGTATTATTGCTCATTTGTAACTTTATTGTACGACTCCCACAGAATACCTTCAGTAACATCACATGAACAACACAAAAATTGCCAACATCATTCTCAAAAAGTAGATAATGGCTGAGATATATGAATGAAATCTCAAAGTAGAAAATAAACTAAAATAAAATGACTCTAATGGCCTGTGCTAATTTGGTAATTCTTATTAAAAGGCTATACGCATTTAGTGCTAGGCCACCTAGAAACGACATACAGGCATGAATGATATGAATTTTTCAGATTAAAATACAAGAATGTTGTTTCAATGATAATAACTGAGAATTTTCTTTTCATCTGGGGCAAAGAAAAAAAGAATTATTGTTATAGACATTTTATCATGGAAGAGAACTTCTTATCATTTTAAAGAAGAGAGATTTTACCAGAAACCCAGAATGCAAAGGATTACGTTCCTTTGTTTCTCTTGCTAGAAGAATTTGGCTTCCCTTTTCTCCATTTGCATGTGGTAATACATCGAAAACGATTATATCTAAAATCTTTGTATCAAACGGGCTTTCCAGTAAAGCCAAGAACCCTGGTTTTAACACAGCCCAAACCTGTAAAAGATGCCCAATTAATATATCTAATGTAGATAAAGAAAAGAAAAACTCAGCTCTTTGGAGGACACAAGATGGTTTGCTCTAGTCTCAACCAATATGAAACTAACTAATACTAGTTGATAACTTTATCACGTTAGCAGATCAACAATGTAAAAAGTATGGAAGATACACAAGAAAAAGGATGGATGATGTCGTGATAAGGCATAGGGACAGCAAGCAGCAATGGTTAAACCGTTAAAGCAGAACAGAGGCAAAAGATCTTCTATTCCGACCTTGGACAGAGTTAGCCAACCTGCTTTGCTGACTCTATTTCTATTCAGAATCTTTTATTTTACTTTTACTTGTTCAGTGTCCACTATTTTTGAGACTCAACTTGATGTTGATAAAATTTGCTTGACTCTCCAAGCAAACATTCTCAAGGTTCGCAACAAAGCAGTTCATATCCTTATAGTACCTCAGACGCATGTGTCTTTGCTATATAAGCAACTCTATGCAATTCATAAAGGGCCAACATACACTTCAAAAAAATCAGTTGACACAAAAAAGTTAGTGCTTGGAAGAACCTTTTCTGATATATCCACGATGTTATCTTTGGTAACCTTCTTTGTGGAAGTATTACATTGTGAATTGTGATATCAAATCATGCACAAAGTGATATCTCATATCAATTTTCTTGGTCTGACAAAATATGTGATCCTTTGCCAAATATATAGCAACTTGATTGCCCTAAAACAGATGTTTTTATCTGGACAAGTAATCATCCCTTTCACTATAACATTTTAAATACCTATGGTCTAAACAACATCGTTCTAGATAGTTCCTACCCTAGTACACTATTCGTCAATGTAAACAATTATACAAGATAACCCCCTCAAGTATATCCTAGTAAAAGGGCAGTCCGCCCCAGGTTGTCATAGTTAGGCCCTCCAATGATAGATTAGGGATCTGAGTTCGAGTGTGAGCTGCGGCGTATTATTAAGAATTTGTCTCTTTAATGGGTAACGGACATGAGAATGATGGCTGTCAGGGTGGCCACATGTGCACTTCCCCGATTTACCTAAGTGGCCGATCGGAAACGTTACCTAGGTGGCTGGTGGGAAACTTCCGTGGGTCGAGTGGTCACCCAAGTTCCATTTTTTTTAGTAACAGGGCAATCCGGTACATGAAGCTCCCGCCAATACAGGTCCTGGAGAAGGGTCGGAGCACATTGGGTCTATTGTAGCAGCTAGCAAGAGACTGTTTCCGGGACTCAACAACTTTACCATTGCCCCACATCCTAGTATTATATTATTTTTAAATGTATGTTCCTAAGTTCATGACAGCAACTAAGCTGCCTAGGAATCAAACTTGTTCATATAAAATTTATAACTATGCAACCAAGAGTTCCAAATGCTCAAGCTATGAAGGAAACAATTTAGAGATTTATTCTCAACAGGAATCATGCAAGTTGCAACATAAATTATATTCAAAATCAATGTGTAACACTGAAAGGAATTACTTTCTGAAACTTTGTAGTATGTGATTGCCTACGCATTGGACAGGAAAAAAATTGAAAGAATACCTGTTGCTTGCTTCTACTACAGAAACCAAACCAGTGGCATGGACAACAACCTTTAACATCATCTCCCTTCTGAGCTTTCGCCAAATGTTTTACTGTGACATAACCTTCTTTGAGTTTAGGTCCGTATTCTTCCAAAAATGACAGCCTTGAGACCTCCAAAAACTTACAAACCTGCACATATTTAGTTGATTTTTTTCCAACTAAGTGAGGTCAGCTTTTGGTGAAGCTAGCTAGTCAAGAGAAGAAATAGAAATGCATTTTACTCTCAGAAACACAGTAAAATATTTTAGATTTTGCATGCTGTTTTTTTAACAAGTGGTGTGATGTATCTTAAAGTTGGAATATAAATCTTTAGGAAGGATTACGCTGTCTTGATTCTTGAGTCAAACTTGGAAGGAAGAAAAGAAAAAGGAGGTAAGCTGGGTGAAAGGATGGAAAAATTTCCTGAGAAATTAGTTTGTGATTTCCCTTTTAATAAAAATTTTGATTCAGATTGAACCAAACTAAAACTGAACTAAAATTTTGGTTTGGTTTCAACTCAAACAGTCAGTTTGGTTTTGGTTTGATTTTTTTCAAACTAAAAAGAATTCAATTTGGTTTCAGTTTGCCTATATAAAACTGGAACACTAGATCGTGCTCACCCCTATCATTATTATTTGATCCATAAAAATATAGATCTGTTGGCAAACTGAACTATCTACTGGTTTAAACACCCTTTTATATCATTCGTAGTGAGTGCATCAGCCAATTCCTTAGACCTCAATGTCATGATCATTTAGAGGTCACCTTGAGGATCCTACAATATTTTTAGAATCCTCTAGGAAAAGGTTTCGTCTATCATGATTGAGCTCACTTTCACATTGTAGGGTGTGCTGATGTGAACTAAGCAGGTTCCCCAACTTACAAGAGATCTATATCAGACTCTTGCATCCTTTGGGAGCTAAGCTGATGTTTTGAAAAGCCAAGAAGAAAAGTGTTGTAGCCAGATCAAGGGCAGAGGCCATAGCCCTAGCTACAATAAACTTATATGAGTTAAGCAGATATTATCCAAGTTGGGATATGCTCCAAAAGAACCAATAAAGTTGTAATGTGGCAATCAGGCTACCACGCACATAGCTTCTAGTTGAGTTCCATGAGAGAACAAAACACATAGGCGCCATTAATTGTTATTTTGTCAAGAAAGGTGCAATCTAACGAAATTGTTACAGCATTTGTGAGTTCTGATGATCAATTAGAGGATTTCTAACCAAGTCTTTAAGAGGTCTTAGGATCTACTGCATTTGTACCAAGCTAGGTTTTCATAATATCTTTGCACCGGCTTGAGAAGTGTTACAGATTGATTTATAAACAGCGTATATTACAGGGGCCTATAAGTAATATTATATTGATGAACAATATATAGGTAGAAGGGACTGCCTATGGTATCATCCTCAAAATTTGTCCCTCTTCACTTGGAAAGAGAAGTGCTGAGAGAATTATTGTTACTTTTCATTATTTATTGTGAACTGATGAAATAAAATAATTTTAGTATTATTTGACAAAAAGGGAAGCAAGAACACTTCCTTCCAACTTCTTGTCCACTTTCGGATGGATTGTTTTAAAGAAAAGAAAAGATCACAAGTCTCTTCGTTTTTCATTTCCTCTGTCTTCCAAATAAACATAAGAAAAAATATTTTCCATCTAATTATTCTTCTTTTTTTCACTTTAATTTCTCCAATTTCCCTCCAAGTAAGTGCATCCTTAAAAAACAAGAAGAAAAAAAAAGAGTTATCGCAGTCTAATATACAAACAAAAACAACCAAAGAAAACTATCAAAATACTAATGAAATAAAAAAAAATGCATGTTGAATATGGCATTGACAAGCAACGAAATCAAAGTACAATTCAATATTAACCAAGGTATGGTATGTGGTAGATTCATACTTCTTTAGAATTTGCAATGTCCAGGTTGCCAAAGAAGTGATCAAGATACCCCTTCATAGCCACTTTAGCCCTGTCAGAAATGGAGTGCTGCCCTCCAAGTGTTGGACAGATGATCGGTAATGCAGCACTAGAAGGTATATCTCTGAGTAAAGAGTGAAAATGTAAAAAACCAAAAAGAGACCATCTTATTCTTGATTATAAATTCTTAGTGAAGATTAATACAAGTTAATTAACTGAAATCTAAGCAATTTTGTAAGTACAAGGACAAAGGTCAGACATTTTGCATCATTGAGGTGAATAGATCCAAGCACATGGTTAAAATAAAATGAACTTCAATTCCAGATGTACTATTATTTGTTTGATAATTTCCTAAAAAAATACATCCATTCTTCAGTCTACCTTTACGTACATTTCAACGAAGAGAAAGCTCATAATATTTAAAAAAAAAAGTCAAAATCCTTGTTTAATAAAAAAAGAATCTGATTGTCGCTTGTGAGCCTCAGTATTATTCTTTTACCTATTAGTCAATATCTTGGTGGCACTTGATGAAGCAAGAAACATGCGACAATAGTCAGTGACTCGGCAAAAGCAGGAGATGGAATTTATTGAGTTCATTTAGAAAGATTGCTGAAAATCGAGATGATGTCATTCTTAAAGATAAGTCAGATTATCTGGAAGAAAATATCTAAAATAGCCATCTGGGTTTGGATCCATTGTCCCCACTACACTTCATTGCAAAGAAAACCAATTCAAATACCTATAGTATAGTTTGAACATCCAGAAACTTACAATCTTTTATTGATATGGCAATGCCTTACAGCTGTCAAATTACTTCTCTTTGAAGGAAGGAAAGACCCAGAGATAGTCCTTAACACTAAACTAAATACACTTTAAACAGCATGATGCAAACTAAGCTTGTCCTTATCATATAGATGAGATGCTGTGACTTGTTAACTCATCTGAACTTCTGAGAAATACAGAAGAACATGGCATTCATTTCACTAGTACAATCAACTGACCTTCGCATATCTCCTTGCATCAACTTTCTGAAGCTTGAAAGCTCAACAAATTTATGTCATTAATCAATCTCTAGTTTAATAAATTCATCTTTCGAAGCTATGTTTTATATATATATTTGATGCACCATTTCCTTCCATTTTTTAGGACTTGTACAGTCGTTGTGATACTTCTCGTTAAAGCTTTGAATTTAGGAAAAGAAAAAAGATTGCATCATCTCTGGTACAAAACTATTTTTATCATGAGTCAAATTAAAAGAATATACACTTTTTGTGTAATCTATTATGAGTTTATAACTCTCTTTAGTCACTATATCTCACCTTGCATCATAAATGTTGTTCAACAATTAGATGATGTCATCCCATAGAAGCCATTATCTAGCATGAAGCACAGGTATAGCATGTCATACGCTGTGGTTGTAAATATTTTCAAAGAAACAATAGTCTACGTTTACACTCACTCTTCATCTACGCCCTTACTAGTGTGGGAGACCTAACAATGACACCAACACTCTTAGTCAGACACTAATACCCCCATTGATCTTATGTAAAATCTATTAGAAAATCACATAGCAACTACTTAGATCCATATTCATGACAAATACTCATATTCAAGTTCGAGTGATGCACATCTCCCTAAGTTATGAAAGTGTAATTTATCGACCATGTCAAATTTTTGTTCTCTTTTTTATTTCTACATTATGGAACTTAAAATTACCTGCTTTTAACTGCAATATTCTCCCCATTCGGATACAGAACAGATATATCATAAGCTTCATCATCATCTTGAACTGAAGGCACTTGCTCCCCTAGACCAAGATTTTGAAGCCATTCTTTAACCTTCAGTAGATGGCATAAAGAGAAATGAATATTAAATTTGACTATTAGTCACATAAAAGAGGACAAAAAAACCCACAATGTGTTTTATTAACTATTTAACACTAAGTCATAACATATAGTTGGTCCTAGTCATATGAAATTTTCCTTCTAATAGCCCCAGGGGAATGTACTGCTAAGAATGTAATAAATGATTTTCTCATAAACATTGTTTACATCATGCATGAGTCATCTCTAAGTCTACAAAAACAACAACAACTCAGCTTTATCCCACTACGTGGGGTCGGCTATATAGATCATTTTACGTCATTGAGCTCTATCTCCTACTATATCATCATCTATACTTAAATAATTTTGATCTTGTTTTATTGTTGTTAACCAAGTCTTTTTTAGTCCTCCTCTTTCTCATTTGATATGTGTGTTTGTCATAGTTTCACATCGCCTAACTGGAGCATTTAGTGGTCATCGAAGTACACGCCCGTACCATCTTAAACGTCATCTCTAAGTCTATCTCTCCAAATTAGGGTTGTAAACAAGCTCAAGCTTTGTATTGTTCAAGCTTGTTTGATAAGGTAATCGAGACAAGCTGAGCCTAAAATAAACGAAGTCTTTAAAATGATTGTTCAAGTTTGGCTTGGTTTCTTTTTTATGAGTTTGAGCTGGATTCATTTAGATGTTATCGAGCTCTCAATTCAAGATTGTTTGATTGTTTGAAACTTTTACATTTTAAGTTTGTTTGATTAATTATTAAGCTTGATATACAAATTTATTTGTTCATTTTGAAAGTTTCTTTATTTATTTATCAAGTTGATAAGAGTTTATTAATGAACATGATTTACAAATATTGTTCACGAATAGTATTCACGAATGTTGTTCACGAACGTTAATCAGCTGAACACATATGTGTTCAAGCTTGTTCGTTTAGTTAAACGAGTTGTTCAAGCTTGTTCATTTAATTGATCTTTTGTATATTGGATGAACATAAACAAGCTCTTACCAAATTGAACATCAAGCTTGTTATTCGTTCGGTTCATTTACCGCCCTACTTAAAACTAGCACTAAATCAACTTATCAATCATGTGCAAAATATAGCTTATTAATGTATGTTATTTGAAGAAGATATATTGCTAATTGATACATATATGATGATCAAACTTGAGGTAAGAGTGGTTGAAATTTACGAATCTAAAGTCTTCTGTGATAATAGTGAGCTTATGAGCTAAAAGAAAATATTTGTGATGTGGCGGGTCACACTTAAGCTATGAGAGTATCTGGCAATTAGAAAAAGAACATTTACATTGATAATGTAGCAGAGATGACAATATTAAGATGGATGTGTGAGGTTGTCAAAAGATAAAAGGGTAGCATGGTGTATGAACCTCCCGCCAATGCAGAGTCCAATTGAGTCAAAAAAATAACAATAATAATAATAATTAATAATAATAATAATAATAATAATAATAATAATAATAATAATAATAATAATAATAATAATAATAGGAGAAAT
>JBAMIE010067801.1:0-17602 GCA_037177295.1 Kaempferia parviflora
ACAAGCCCTCGACTTGTCTCCATGCCATCCTTCACTCGCCCTTGAAGTCTGCTTCCTCGGCTCCACTCCGGTGCTTCTACGTCTAACTCAATAACGGAGCCTGGATGAGGTTCTTCAGTGAACTAGCATCCTGCACAGCTTAGGCAACCATATCAAATACATATGAAACATAACTTAAACATTTGACACACACATCAAAACAAGATTGCATCCAACAAGAAACACTATCTACAATCAACTACACTATAGTCATTTGGAATGACAATGCTGAAAATGAATGTGTTGGCACCAAGCCTACAAGAGTACAAATGACAAATAATTATAAGATAGAAGAGGTTCAAATGCCTCTCAATAAGATAGAAAGATTATTAAATAAAAAATTAAACTAATGTTTACTTGTCAAATAAATAAAATATTAAAATCTATTTTTCTGACAATATAGGTCAACAAAACATCCATGGATCAATTAAACAAATGTTCATGCTTATGTATATAAGGATAAAATCTCCTATATTGTACTCTTTTAGTATATGAGAAGCACCATGTAATTTATAATATTCATTTCTCAAACTATATAGAGAGAGATGATACCCTACCCGACCTTATATGAGCGACCGTGAGCGACATCCGACATGGGTGATCTAACGCGACCAAAATCTTCTTTTTTAAAAAAATCTTTCTCATCTGCATATAACAGTTTTTCTCTCTGTACTATCTCATCTGCATGCAACAATTTTTCACTCTTTCCTCTCTCATTTGCATGCAACACATTCTCTCTTTCCTCTCTTATCTGCATGCAACAATTATAGCAGCTACTACATTGTAGCAACTACTTTACGTTGTAACAGTTACTATTATGTTGTAGCAGTTATTATTACGTTATAGCAGCTACTACGCAATAACGGCTACACGTCGTAGTAGTTACTACAATAAAATAGCTGCTACAGCTACTACTTTATAGCAACTATATAGTAGTTGCTACAACAGTTGTAGCAGCAACAGCTACTTTAGAGTAACTGCTACAACAATTGTAGCAACTACTTCAGTTGTAGTAGCTACTTTGAAGTAGTTGCTACAACTACATACAATCATAGGAGAGAGAAGAAATAATTTTATTTTAATTTAAGATGAAAGAGAGAAAGTTGTTATATGCAGATGAGAGGGATTAAAAAAATTGAGTTTGTCAAATCACCCACGTTAGATGTCGCACACAGCTTCGGGCAGGATAATATATATACACTAACAGAGGTTTAAAATATTTTTGTGTGCCAGAGTTTAAGTCTCCAACCAGAATGGTACGATGGCATGATGTGCCAACAATTGGCATACTTCAACACACATCAAAGCGTATCAACCTTAAGTTCGGTTTTAATCCTTTATACATTTTCACTTAGTTTATTTGATTCTAAAGATATCATTAGAATGGTTAGATAGTCAATTGAATTAATGTTTTATTGCAAAATATCCTATCAATAGTTGACACACTTTGGCATATATTAAAGCATGTTAAGATTAATTTAAATGGGTCATTCTCCATTAATTTAAATTAACTATTTGATAAAAAATAATTTGTATTAATTTTTAAAGTTTAGTGTGTGCTCAAAGGAATTCAAATAAGTGTTTAACTTGTTTACTTAAAAAAGATAAAGACTAGTAATTAGATAGAAACAAACTACATAAAATAAATATCACTAGAATTCATGTTGACATGTATTGAAGCATATTAAGTGTCAACAAAATTGATATATGTGGCACATAAGAGATTAATTTACTTTTGAACAGTTGTTTCAAAATGCAATCGCCTAGGCCACCTAGGCGGTTTCAAACAAGGGGCCACTTTGCCTACTAGGAGGTGTTTGTTACGCAAGCTCTTTTAGGTAATCCTTTTAAAAAGTGACCTACGCACCTAGGTAATCTAGGAAAGTCTAATAAAAATAAGTTTTCTGTTCATTTGAAATTAGAAAATAAGCCTAATTCTCCCCACTATCCCACCCAACAACGCTTGTTTCTCCAATCCCTTCATCCCATGTGATGTGTGCCTCCCCTTTCGCTGATGTCAGCGGTCTACACTGATTTTCAGTCATCTTTTTTTCCTTCTCCTCCCTAGGTATATTCTTCCTCTAGTACATTTAAAATGTTCTTTTTAGATTTTGTGACTATTTTTTTTATTTCAACGTGATATATCAAATGTTTTATTGTTTTTATATGTTTAGTTCTTATTTATCAGTTACAATTTGTTTATAACTTATTAATTTGAGATTGTAAATTTGTTTTGATTAGGGCACAAGAATCATACATACACATTAATATTGTTCATTATTAATTTACTCTACTTCTCTTCCCTATTTTAATATTGTAATGTCAACCATCTTAGCAACTCACCTATAACCTAGGTATTAGACATTTAGTCAACTAGCTATTGCCTGGTAATACCTTGACTAGAATGGTACATTTTGACCATTCCAACAAACACAGTACGAAATTCAAATGATCCTAACATTTAGCATACATTTTTTTAATACCTTTGACAACTTTAAATTAAGAAGAAAGAAAAAGATATAGAAATCATATTAATAGGCTTGATACTCGTATATAATTATACTTAACTCATCCAAGTAAACATGATGATATTATACAAAAATTATAACAATTACAAATAAGTGTCTTAGATTTTTTATCATTTATCTAATTTATTCAATGGAGTTTGTTCTTTTTGGACTAGAATATAGTAATCTTTGTGACTTATGGTATGATAAAAAAAATTTAAACAAAGGCTTCATTGCTCAAATTTGTTTCTCCCTCTCATACCCATGTTGACAAGAAATGTGTATGAGTGTGAAATATGAGTCCAATAAGACAAAAAAAAAAGTAACAAAATAAGAAGACGGAAGTGAGGAAGTTCACCTCCTCACAAGCGATTAGGTTGTGCAAGGTAGGGAGGAGAGGGAGGAGCTTCGATTAGCAAAGTTATCTAACTCTAGAGTTAGCTCGCTTGCATAGAGAGGCTTGTTTGTAGTTAACATCTCTTGGGGAAGGTGACATCACATGGGAAGGAAGAGGAAGGGAACAGGGTAGTGCGAAAGAGAGGAATACGGCAATTGGGATTGAAGTTGATGTCTAAGACTTATATGATATACGATGGCATATAACTTAGTGATCTCCTCTAGAAATAACTTATTCAATATAATATATCCTCTAACTTATATGAGTTACACTTAAATCATATGATGTCACTGGCATATACCGCATAAATTATCAAAATTGGGTAAATAACTTATAACTCATATTACAATTTAAATTCTGTATTTATTTAAAATATTATAATAAATTAATTTATTAATTTAAGTTATACTAAGTAAGTTAATCAATTTATATCAATAGATTATTAATCTCATCTATTATTTAGTTTATTAAGAAATTATTAAATATATAAAGTTAATAAATTTATTTTAGGTAAATTATTCCAGCATCCTCATACATGTCCTAAATTTGGACTCTTTATGAAGTCTCAATGTCCTCACTTCTAAAGTCCCCGCGGGAGAGACTGATGACTAGTGCATGAGGTGTTGCCACCAATGAGGTCGGGGGGTCAAATCCTGGGTGTCTGCCCTCCCTTATGCACTAGTCATTGTCTCTGTCTGGGCTAATAGCCCCCGTGATTTACCTCCTTCGTGTTAGCCCTAGTTGGCGGAGGCGCTGGGGTGAGCGATTAGCCCTTTTTTTTTGCCACCAATGTCCTCACTTCTAAAAAGTCACGTGTCCCATAATTAATCAACAAAATCAAACAAAGTAATTTCAAATAGGTGGCACTTATACCATGTTAATTCAAACTGAATTTGTTGTTCAAGTTTACAGATCTAAATCTCAATCAATCAATCAACTAAATTTTGAACTTTTAATGAAGTCTTTTCCATTCAAGTATCATTTGAAGGGAATTGAAGATCCATTATTAGAAAAGATCTCATAATGGCTGGCTATGAATATGCAAGTCACATAGAACTAGAAGGTTGTTCTATTGATCAACAAGGACCAAGAAAGGGCTTGTTCTGGTGGGACTATTTGGAGGGATTGATCCATGAATAAAAAGGATAGGGGAAGGGGAAGGGGAAGCGTATTTTTAATCAAGAATGTTAGAGGGGTTGATCTGTCACAACATTAAAAATCTTGGTTTATGGAACAAAAAAAGAAGCAGAGGATGGCAGAATTACCCAAAAACAACAGCCATGACCTAGGCAAATTCACAATTAGGATTAAGATTGGGTCCTAAAAAAATTTGAAGCAACATGACCAAAAATCAATGGCTTAGGACACTCTCACAAGTTTGTCACAGTTGGCAATTTCCAATGATAGAAGAGAAAATTTGGTGACTGAATGGGAGCACGGGAAGAACAAATGTTCATGTGCCTTGTGTTTCATATTTATGTTTTGATATATTGGTTGCGTACTAACTTGATTGAAGATACGAGCAATCAGCTATTCCCCTTGATCCCCCTCTAGCCTCATCTTTCAATCACGAGCAATCAGCTATTCCCCTTGATCCCCCTCTAGCCTCATCTTTCAATCGTACACTTTTATCGCCCTTACAAGGCTTTGTAAGACTTGCACTTCATTATGTATTGCTTGTGTCAAAATTTGTAACCAAAAAATTCAAATTGAAAGAACAACTTCTCTTTTAAAATAGAAAACATTTAAATTTCATGTCAGTTTCAATTTTTGACAATAATAAATCAATAAATCTAGACCAAATCAATAAGGAATATACTAGATCTAAGTATACAAAATGTCATTATGGATAGGTATACATTTAATATATATATTTGTAAAATGATAACATATTATGTAATTGAATAATTCCTTTAACTACATATGACACTTAGGAATAACAACAATAAAAGTAACAGTCAAGCCTATATTCCACTAAGTGGGGTTGGTTATATGGATCTTCCTACGTTATTGGGCTCGATTCCCAACTATATGCTCATCTATATTTAAAAGAATTTTATCCTCTTTTATCATTGCTAATCAACTCTTTTTTGATATCCTCTTCCTCGATTAATGTGTGTATTTGTATGGTCACATATTACCAAACTGGAGCATTTATTTATTACCTAAGTATATGTTCTTTTCCTCAATAGGCGCAACTTGACTTTCTCTCTAATATTCTCATTTCTTATCAATTCATCCTTGTATCTTCGTACATCCACCTTAACATCATCGCTTTGCAACTCTTATCTTTTGCTTGTGTGCTCAATTCATAATCTAACATTCAACTCTACATAATATAGCACGTCTAACCATCATATCATAAAACTTCCGTTTAAGTTTTAGAGGTATCGTACAATCACAAAGAACACTGGAAGCATTTCTCCATTTCAACCATCTTATGCTGTATAAAGCATCTCAATCAACTCCATTGTTTTATAAAAATGATCTTAGATACTTAAAGTTCTCAGACTTATCATCTCATATTTTAACAATTGTCTTACTACGTATAATACTACTAAACTAAAGTTCCATACTTTTTGTCTTTATTAAGCCCAAAACTTTTATTTCCAGTATTTTCCGTAAGATTTGAGCTTAACATTTAGACCTTTATGTGTCTCATCGACCAAAACAATGTCATCTGCATACAACATATACCATGGTAATATATGTTGGATGTATCCAATGAGTTCATTCATGAATATAGTAAAAAGACATGGACTTAGATTTAATCCTTGATGTAACTCTATCTTTATGGCAAATGTTTCAATTAATTTGCTTTAGGTTTTTCACTCTTGTCGTAACATCCACGTGCATATTCTTAATTATTTTAATATATGTTATGTTAACATCTTTCTTTTTTAGATTTCTCTATATAATTCCCCAAGGAACTCTATCATAAGCTTTTTAGAAGTCAATGAATATCATGTGTACTTTTTAATCAGTTATTTGAGAAGATGTATAGCTTTTATCATCAACCTTTCAAGCATAATCCAAAATAATTTTTGATCATCTTGGTCTCATTTATTTTTTTTATAACTCTTTCTTAAATTTTATAGTATGCCTCAATAGCTTAATGTTACCATAATTCGTACAATTGTATACATCTTCTTTATTATTATAAGGGGAGTAAAGTGCTTACCCTCCACTAATCAATCATATTCTTTGTTTTCAGTATGAGATATGATGGTTAGGAATAAAGTATAAAAAACTAAATTAACTTAGATGACGGTATATGTATTTTAATTGAACCCAAAGGGTGTAAATGTAATCAACTATAAAAGTTTATATATTATTATTTGATGAATTTTTCAGTAAAATTGAATATAATTTTTATCAATTTGGATTGATTTGAAAATTCTTTAAACTGATCAACTGAATATTGCCCGGCCCTATTCAGTGGTCAAAGAAAAAATGTATATGCACAAGATTTAAATCCATTGATATCAGGCAACTTCAGTCACCATGGACTTCTTAGTGTATCAAAAATGATTGCAGAAAAAAAAAACTATACGTGAGCCAATTTGTACTTTGTTGCCATTTATCTAAAAAAGATACTAGTCAAAATGCATACCTGTTCTACAGCAGAAGCACAATCAGATCGGAATTTCAATTTTTTCAATAGTGGTACAACATCAGAACTTTGTGGATAGGTTATATGCGGAACTTTCACCCTGTTTAATGGTATAAAAGTTATTCTTCCACCTTTCTCTGCAGTTAGGTATCTAATAATCCTTGTTGATATGTCATCCGTCTCAACCACCACATGAAATAGGCTGAACACATACAAAAAAAACCATTATGGTCATGGACATGAAATTCAAGCCAGTATATAACATCAGTGAAGAATTAAAACACGTTAAGTATTCATACCTATTTCCAGCAGTGACTTCAACAGCAGTAAAGAATTTGGAGTCACATTCAACCAACTCCAATATTGGCCCAAAAACTCCTTTAATATTGTGATCTTTAATAATCCTATTCACAGAATTCAATCCCCTTCTGATATCCTGAGTTCAAGAGAAAGAAGGAAAACACTCAATATACTGCAAGATAAGGTCTCTTAGGAACTCAGCAATTCACCTATTCTCAGCAAATGAACACAGTAAAAAAAAAAAGTGAAAAAAAAAAGTAAAAGCACTGAATATTCAATGGCATACTAACATGACAAATATGAACCACTACAACTTCAAGAACTTATACTAGTCACTCATGTACAGTGCTAAATCTCAATTCAAAGTAGTATTTCTTATCCAATATGAATATGATTGGTTGGTCAAAATCAAAATATTTGCTGTTATATATTTAATTGTATTCCATTAGTTCATTAGTCGTTCTAAATTTTACAGCTAATCAAGCTGAAGCGAACCAACAATTAGAGTTTTGGGGTTGAGTTGAGGTTGATTTAAGTGTAGGTTGAGTCCCTCGAGTAGGCATGATGATTAGAGTCAAATTGTTTGGATTTACCCTAATCGGTATAAGGTAAATCAAGTTTATACGTGGATAGATCAATTCAGTCTATTCAATTGTGTTTGGTTGGGATAGAAGAGGGATGAGGAAAAAAGAGGGAACTCGTGGAGAAGAAAGGGAAAGTGGAAGGGGAACTCGCGGAGAGAAGGCTACAGCGAGTTCATGAGCAGGTCACCCATGTGGCTATTGTGTGATTGCAAGCAAACCGTAAGCTTCCAAGCAAACTGCGAGCTTGCAAAGAGGTCACAAGCTCGTGATAGCTTGGCTGCGAGATCAGAAGCTCATTGTTGGGCTGGCGGCAAATAATGCAATCAGCGAGAGGAAAGGAAATCGTTAATGGATTAAGAATCCATTCTTTCCCTACTTTACATCAAGTAAACAGAAGTTGTACACACACACACACACTTTAACTAACTTTTCTTTGATATTTAAGATTAGTTCTGAAACATTACGTGGTTTTCTACAATTTAGCTCCTAAAGTCTTCTTTTAGTATATTGCATGTTACAAACATACAACTTAGCACTTAAAACCTTCTTTTAATATATTGTTAGCACAGTGAAACTAATATTAAACGATGAAATAGGTTAGTCTATTGAACTATTTTTACTAAACTAAACACAATGGTTGCGCTATAATGTGAAAACTCAAAGTAGAATAACACTTAAATCCAAAAAAATCCTAAAGAAATAAATGACTATAATAAATGGCGGAAAAAAAATACTAAAATGAATGTTCTTTTATCTAAGTAGCCGGCCACCCACATAGATATGGTAGTGTGAGTCAACCGCAGTTGGTGTATATTTTACATGTGATGTTATATTGTTATATATCACCAATAGTGCTAGACCACATGTCATATAATACTATTTATATTACGAGGAGACTCTAATAATTTATTTCTTAGTAAAATTTTTTTGTTGTAAGTAAATAAAAAAATGGGTGATTACTTAATAAGTGATACAGAGATTAAGACTAGATAATATATCTTCAAGTGAAACTCTAAGGTTAAAACAAAGTGTGTAACACATTTGAACTCTTAAATTTTTAATCAAGATTACCATATATGCACAATATTTATATTTACCCATTTAGCAATTTGTGTTTATTTCTCTTAGCTTAGTTTTACAAGGATATATTTTATAGTTCTAGTTGTTTTCAGTAACTGTATAGATCTGCACAAAGAATGTCTCTGATGTGCTGGAACAAATTTTTTGTTTTTTATGTTTTACCTATATCCCATTTACCATTTTATTATTGTACAACTTGTTTCTATTCTTTTGTTGAATGGAATAGACTATTTAGCACTTTCCTTTCTTAATTGGAAAAGATATAAAATGCATATTTTGGCTATTGAATATGTGTTTATCTCATGTTATTGTAGCAAAAGGTGATTACGCTCACCAAGGCACCTCTCAGAGCCCGTCCCTAAGTTATGTAAAGGGAAATAAATCACGAAGTCAGCTTATAGCCCACCGCCAAGTGGCTAGGGGTAGGAGGAGTTTTTTCCCTAAGGCATGGTGTTTATCTCATGTTATTTATTGTTATAATGGTTGTGAATATTTTCTATCATATTCTTATTAAGTGGGGTGCCTCTTGATACATGGAAGAACACCCATGACATCTAGCAGCAGTTTCCATCAACATGCAGCAATAATTAACAAGTAAAGAAGTTAAATATAAATCTACTCAATATTAATTAAATCTCAATTCAAATTTCAACAGGTGATCTTTGAGTTTACTCACACCAGGTGTAGCATGGTCAAGGCTCTTCTGTGCCTTTATAAGTTCAGATTTAAGTTTATCAATTTCAGCTGAGAGATTTGCCTCTTCACTCCACAAGGATCTGAAAAAAAAAACACGTGAAGATACAAACCATAATAGCAAATAATTATATAACAAGAAATTCATACTTCCTCAAATCTTGCAACTCATCTCTCTGTTTACACAAATGATCAGAATCATCTTGTAAGTTGGTTATCAGTAGTTCTTGCTTTTCAGATTCAACTTTACGTTTCCTTATATATGTCTCTAACTTTCTTTCCTCCTCCTTAAGTTGTTCTATTTCATCCTGAAGTGTTTTCTCCTGTAAAGAATGAAAGCATATGAAAATATTGCAAAAAAAATTTTATCAAAAATTGTTCAGAACTTAACTTCCCCTTGCGTGGATAAAAAGATATACAATGAAAACGTAAAACATTATCGGGAATCTTCAGATCAATTCATACTTTCTGCCTCTGTGAATATAATTCAGTAGCAAGAGTATAAATATCCGTACATATTGGCATGTGATTAGGTATAAGCTAGGACTTGTTTTCGAGGAGAAGGGGACAGAGGAAAACAAGTAAGGAGGTGAAAAGGCAGGTCAAAGATGAGAGCAGCAACACAAATAGAAGACCAAGTAAATTAGATTCTTCAGACCAAGCAATAAGAAAATATACACTTAAGGAAACGGAGAAAGCAGACCAACAAAAAGAGAGGAGAAAAAGTAAGCGAGACGAGATGAAATCCAGCAGTTGGTATGGCCATTGATGAATAGTAGAATGGGTACCAACCAAGATTACAACATGCACATTCATTCTCATTAACTTAAATTGCGGATTGTAAGCAAAGCAATCAACAAACTGTCAGAACTTCACTTGCTGAGATCAAGACTCATTCAAATAGCCATCAACCTTAATTCAAGTGTTTGTCGATAGCATTATTTTAAAAGTTTCCTATGTGATCACACATATGGTGTACTAAGGACAGCATCTCATCCTATAATATGTAATAATGTTATCTAAGAATTTGCATGTTAAATAGGTAGGATGCATATGTAGTATGCAAGACATGAGTAAGTTAAATATGTGGACAGAAATAGATGTGTCCGGATCCATCTAAAAATAGTTTTATCAAAAAATGTAGTCCAAATATGCATGGTTGTTGTACGTGGTTATATATCGGACGCATGGGCAACCTTGAAGGAAGCAAGCCAGCATGTGGGTTGAATATGAATTTGATTACTGAGATAACTCCAAAATTGAATTGATTGAGCCGAATCCAGCCAAATATAAAGGTTTCATCAAAAAGAATTGGTCAAGTCAAAGCCAGTCAATTAAGATGTTTTGAGTAAAAAATCAAACCCTAATTTAAAGAAGAAAAGAATGATTCAGTGATAACTTAAAGAGTAGAATGATGTTATTTTGAAATAAACGTATGCTAAGAAGCAAAACTTGTAATCATTTTGTGTAAACAATCTATAATTTATAAGTGTTAATGTTTATAGTTGTAAACAATAAACACTTCATAATTTATATAAATTTTGTTGTTTAGTATGTAAGATTTATAAGTATAAGTTACGATACTGACGAATTTGTAATAATATGTGATATGATGTAAGCATTTCTTCTTTTAAGGTTTTGATTTAAAATAGGTATCATAAATGTAAAATCCTCTTTTATACAGATTTGTTAGGTTTGCTTAGTTGATATACCATATGGTAGATATAAACTTGAATAATTTATCATACCATACAATTGTTGTGTATTTTTGATAATATGATTAAGTTTAGTTTTAAAATAGCAAATGGATACATGCACACACGTCCATTCAGTGAAATGTGACATACAATGACTCGATCACATACAGTATCTCAGTGAGTAAGATATACCATACAAGCACAAAAGATTCTAGGTTTCATACAAGTGGCATCTTTATAAAACCCATTTCTTTTCCATCGTTTTATGAAAGACGACGTAAAGTAGTGGATAAAAGAGAGCTATTAAAACAAGAATTTAGCTTTAATGGATAGGATACTTCCGAATGAAAAAAAGAATCAGTATGAATTAAATTACATTCATGATTCAGTATGAATTAAAATTACATTCATGATTCACCTGTGAAACATTTGATGAAAGCACACGATCAAGATCATCAATCTCTCTCTGAAGCCACTTATCACGAGCAGCTTTATTAGCAAACTGTGTAGCCCGTCCTTGTTTCTGGTACAAAATACTCAACTGCTTCTCACGCTCCATTATACTACTCTCCAACAAAATGACAAAATTGTTTACTAGAAGGACATCAAGATATCAATACAGAGCCATAACAGCAAGTATTTCTTAACTACAACATACCCTTTGGTAATCTCCTCCTCTTCAGCTACTTTTGACTGGTGTAAGGGCCTGATGGTATTCAGCTCATCTCGAGACTCCTGAATCTCCTTCCGTAGACTCTCCAACTGTCTTGCAGCTTCTTCCTATAATCATAATTAAAAAGAAACCAAGAACACTTGATCATATGATTAAAACTGAACAAATGATGGGAAAAACAATCTGTACAACAAATTTGAAAATTGTATTTTTTGTATTAAAAAGTCAACTGAAAACAAACCTTTGAACGAATGTCACTAGCAAGTCTCTCTTCTACATCCCTTAGATCAAGTTCAATTTGTGTGTGCATCTTTAAAGCTTCAGTTCGCTTTTTCTCTATCTCTTCTTTCTCTTTGTTCAAACTTTGCAATTCTTTTGTCAAAATCTTGGATTGTTTCTCCAATAATTTAAGGTTTTCATGAGCTTCTAGCACACGATTGTGCATATTAGATGACTTCTCAGAGACTTTGTTTCTTGATTCCTCAATCTAAGGAAAGAGTACAAAAAAATTCTAAATGCTCAACAACACAAACTGAAGTAGCAATAAAGAATTACCAATAAGCAGTGAAGTTAACAAAAAATGAAAATAAATGTTGCTTTTTGTGGAAAAGTTTTGAACAATTGTCATTTAGTGGACCATCTAAAGATATCATGTACTTTTTTTTAGCAAGTGTGTTAAATAAAAAGGAATTGAGTTTATTTTTGTGTATAGCATGTAGCTTGTGTAACACAAAACTGACATGAATAATATGCTGTTTACAAAAACAAACGGACTTGAACAATGACAAAAACTCATTGGTACACAACCAGTTGTGTCATGGGTATAATGATCAAGCTACTTTGAACCGAGATAACACTTTCATACATTCAAGTACTAAGTGGATAAAATAAAGAATATAAAGGCGTAAACATGAACAATAAAATGTGCACACCTGATGATCATGATGATTCCTAGCATCAATATTTCATCAATCATGATATGTTTATAGATATCAATTTGACAAGTCCACAAACTTATATCATCATTTTCCTCAGAAAAGGTGTGTTAGGCAAAAGAATAGCAATTAATTTTCACAAGAATAATAAATGACTCATGCATTTAACTTAAATAACAAATCATGTTATCTTTTCGTAAGAATTCCTTTCACCCAACAATCTGGGTAAATTATTACAGCTAATTGGCAAAGTCCTAAAGGAGAAATAACAAGCTGAATCTGACTGTTGAGAGGAAATCTACAATGAAAATATGTTAGCTTAAATAAAACGAACCTCACCCAGCTTCTGCTTGACACCACTAAGCTCTTTGTCATAAATAGTATATTCTAGTGATCTTCTTTGCTTATCAAGCTGCTGATATTTTTTAAGCTCTTCCTTTTCTTCATCAAGTTCTCTTAATCTCTCCTCCAAATACTGAACAACTTGATCAATTTGTTTCCTCTTGTTGCCTGACAGAGAACATTAGAAAAGGTGTGTCAAACATAGCTAAAGCTATAATAAGAGAAGATTCTGATCACCAAGGCCAAATTTAGTTGGGCAATTTTCACATAGGTTCAACTTTTCGTTCTCCTGAGGAAAGAAAACAGTTTTGAAAACACATTTACCCCTCCTAAAGTATGCAAAAATGAAAAAGTGAAACATATAAAAAAAAATAGACAGCAACGGATATAGACCAATTTTTTAGTGGGTGTAGTGTAAAAGTTAATAATGGACATACCGAACATGGCACAAATTGGGACATATCATCTATGTTGGTGCAAGGTGCACCGATAATCGAACCTAGGTTTTGATAATGGCAAAGGGTTTAAAGTTAAGGTTTATTATCGTTCTAACAAGCTGCACTATGTGTGCAGGAAAGTCCTAAGCGATCTTAGGCAAGTAGAAAATCCTAGGAGGTAACATAGGTTGTAAAAAGTCCTAAGTGCGGTTAGGAAATAAAGTCCTGGCCCGAGGGACTAGGCAGAAAGACTTGGCAGGTCGAGGACATCAGGCTGGAAATCCTACGGTCGGGGATCAGGGTAGGTGAAACCGTGAAAATCGTAAAGGTCGCGAACACTAGGTGAAAGATTGGACGGGTCGAGGATCGGAGATCTCGAATACTGAGCAAAAGTCCAAAAAGGACGAGGTGGCAAAAGGTAAACTCTCCTAAGAGGAGTAGGTGAGCACGCGTTCCCTGTTAGGGAACAATAGGCGTCGGTCCGATCTAGAGTTTCAGAAAAAATCTAAAAGTCAGGACCACAGTCCTGTCAAATGGTTTATTATTCATACGTTATTGTGCTAACTTTGTCTTGTAGGGTATATTTGGTATTTGGACTAATATACCTTGCAAGGAAGTGAAATGGACAAAGAAGTTCAAATGGACAGTGTCCGAGGTGCCTCCGTTGAAGGGAGGTGCCTCGGCTGATGTGACCAGAAGGCGAGGGGGGCGCCTCCCGTGGGTGGAGGCACCTCGGTACAAAGGCACCTCGGAGAACCTAGGAGGCGCATAAGGGCAACGATTGGCTATTGCGACTCTTTTCCGAGCTGCGCTTGAGGCGCCTTCAACACCTCTGGAGGCACCCTCAGCACCTTATAAAAGGAGTCTTCAAGTAGTTCTTCAAATACAACATTTTGCTTACGATTCTTCACTTGTGCACTGCTTCAAGGACGATCCTACGACTCTGCAACGCGACGACCAAAAGCAAGACTCTCCGAATTCCAAAGTTCTCAGTATATTGTTTTTGTTAATTGCACTTAAATCATATTCTTGTAATTGACTTTTGTACTTGTGATATTCGAATTGATAGTGGATTACCCAAAATAAACACTCAACAAGTGTGGGCCTTGGAGTAGGAGTCGCCACTGACTCCGAACCAAGTAAAACTTGGTCGTGCTAGCGTTGTGTATTTGGTCGTGTTAGAGTTGTGTATTTTCTTTCTATTCTATCTTTATTCCGCTGTGTTTATCTCCGATTCTTTTACGCGATTGTTTTAAGCACTGTCGATCCTACAATCTTTTGTTTACAAGTCTACTCCAAATTCATAATCATCTTTTCATATGATAACAAAATGGACACTAAAATCAATAATTTGATATTTGCCAAAAAAAAAAAAAACTTTTGTTTTTTTGTATTTGTAGAAATGAAGAAACTGAATTTTAATTCAGGTTATGAATCCAAATTGGACTGAATAACACATACTAAATCTTAGCATTTGTGTTTATATTTACTTTCTATTTCATCTCTTATATCCAAAGAAATAAATAAATAAACTTATATGTAAAGTTAAAGTGACATCTGTTCAAAATCTCGATTGATCCAAGCCGGAGTTTCAATTGCTGACCAAGATGATACAAATTCAGTACAAACGTGCCCTGTTGTTATAATTGAATTATTAATAATTATATAATGTATTCTTCAGTCTAGGTTGAAATTTTTAATTAAATTTGTATTGTAATTAGTTATTTTTTAATAGTTAATTAGATTGTTAATTCATATTTCTACTTATATGTTGATTAATTTGATCACCACAGTCTTCAAAAAAAAAAAGAAACTTTTAATCTTTATCTTCAATGACCTGTACACTTATTTCATTGTATAAGAATTTATATTTATAATATATTCAACTTTTGCAGGTAAAAGGTTGAAACAAAGAACAAAAAAAAAAACAAGGCCTTCCTTGATCCTCCATGTTATATATATTTCTGGGTTTATATAATTGTGTTCTGAAATTTATCTATGAGAATTATAGCAAAATATTTAGCCATTTAATATCACCTTAAAATTTATTTTGTTTGATAAAATCTAAATAAATATGTTGCTTCAATTCTTCCAGTAAAATATTTCAAAATCCTATCATTTGAATTTACTTTTGTTGTGTTTCTTCCATGTAATTACAATAATTAATATAAAAAAATAGATCCAAGTTTTTAAAATTTTAAAATGAAAAATATTTTATTTGATGTTTAAATTAGATTTTAAATTTTATAACTAAATTTATATAATTTTATAAGTACAGAATTTCTAAAAAATAAAAAATATGAAACTCAAATTAATTAAATTTGGGCAAACGTGAATGTTATTCCTAAATTTTGAGAGATCTTAATTTTTGACTCGGAATATGTCAAATCAAAACTCATTCAGAGATATACAACTGTTAAGAGTTGAAATCCATAAAATGACATGTAAATCCTTTTCAAAGGCTCTGAATAATTTGTCTTAACATTTTTTGTCACCATATTGTAGTAGTTATGAAACCGTAGCTGCTACAACACACGCCTAATTCAGGATTTAGACAGAAAATATAGGAGAGAGATAATAATGGGAATAGTATTGTCTAGGGAAATTGTGTAATTATACGGGAGGTGAGGCGTCCTTTTAATAAAAAATTAAAGTGGGATGTCATCTTGATAACACCAAAAATAAGAGGCGCCCTTTTGATTTTTGCCCATTAAATTTTATACTTAAGATCCTTTTAATAAATGAAATTCAAATTAAAAGCTTTTTTATATTTTCAAATTGAATTAAATAGTTTTAAAAAAATGATTTGATCACATCAATATACACTCATTGTAATCATAATCTATTTTTAATAGAATTGCAATAAGATGAATTAAATATAGCAAGAAAAGAAATAATTTTTTAAAATTTACAACAACCAAGCCGTATCCCACTAGGTGGGGTCGGCTATATGGATCTTTTTACTTCATTGAGCTCTATCTCCTACTATATCATCATTTATACTTAAATAAACTTTATCTTATTAAATTATTGACTTTTTAAATTATTTTTTTTAAAATAAATAACTAAACCAAATCAAATATATATTTTTCAAATCGAGTGAAAGTTAATTTAGCATTAGGTGAAGCCATTAAAGTGATTTCAAACAAATCTCGATTTGAATTTATTTTGATTTGTTTTAAGTTAAACCAAATTTATATAAAAATAGTTTGTTTCAATTATATTTTATCAAGCTATTGATTTTTTTTATTAGGTTAAGAATTAGTAATTCTCTTTTTTTCTCTAACTCCTATCACATAATCCCTCTCACCCAATCCAACTCGTCAATTTCCACCCTCACACACCTCCCATTTCATGCCAATGCCATCCACACTCATCGCCAACAACATCATCTATGCTTACAACCCGCAATAGTCATCGTGCCAACATCTCTTTAGTACCTTCTCTCCTCTCCTTCCTTCTTCCTCTCTCTCCCTCATTGTTTCACCATTCTAATGTCGGAGTTGAAGCATTACGGATGTTGTTCAATATGTAGAACCATAAATTTCGCTTGGGCTATCTGACACAACTCGACAATTCAATCCAAACTACTATACATTAGGGATGCATTTTAATCAAGTTCATCTATATAATAGAATCTTAATTCTAAATCAAACCAAATCATTTTTAAGTATTTTAGTATTTAACTATAAGATATTCTGACACCTCAACAAATGTTAAACAATTAGTATTTAACATGAGAATGATATAGATAAGCCTCGCCCAATAGTGTCATTATACAAATTTGAACCTCTAACTTTCAGCAAAAGATCAAAGATAAATCGCTTACCAATTAGTATTTCTAAATCTATTTTTCAAACAGCCAAGATGTTTTTAATTTGAACTAATTTTGATCACTAGTTAGAAATGTTAATAAAGTTCATAACTTAACATATTAACATATTACGTTCATGAAATAATTTTTTATCCACATGTAATATAACATAAATGATGCTTGTAAATCAATTCGAATTGAATTGTAAATTTTAAAAGTTCTACCAAATTAATTTGGTAAGAATTTAATGAGCATCTTTCAATTTCATTCGAGTTTAGTAAGATTAATGAAATTCTCAATTTGTGATATTTAGTCAGGGTGAGATCTATAAATGTGGTGTCATGAAAATGATTTGATTATTGCTCAAGTAACAAAAATTCCTCCTTGTTAATTTGTATGAGATTTTTTTTAGTGTCACATGGTTATCCCATACATAGAATTTTTTGTGAATTTCAGCTGGAAAAATAGAAATGCACTGGTACCCTGTACCA